>JAHWFP010033103.1:5110-43836 GCA_023313725.1 Lithobius niger | reverse complement strand
GTTTGGGGTAAGGATTAGGTTTGGAAAGAAGCCTACCAGCAAAAGACCCCCTAGACTTGGGGACCTCCTAGCAGGGAAGAGGAGAGGACCAGCCGCCGAAGTCTAACTGATTTTTGCATGGCCGGGCGGCTGCTTTTATGCGATTTGGTTACCCCTGGCATCCGCGAAATAGCCGGGGTATTATGGGTAAAGAAGTTTCTCGAAGGTTCTAGATGCAGGAACCGGAAAGGAATTTACAAGGCATGCGCCCATCAAAGGAAGATTAAACCTGCCCTTTTAGCTTGTCCATTGGCCCCAGCAACATAAGTCCACAAGATATGCAACATCTGTAGAGCATTAAATGAAGGAAAAGCTGTTCGAGCAATTTTAATAGATTTAACTAAAGCATTTGATACTCTGGAAAAAGATATATTATTGAAAAAAATTTTATAAAAATGTATTAAGAGGTAAAATATATAACATAATTAATAGCTATATTACAGGGCAACAATGCAGTGTAAGAATTGGTGATAATTTTAGTCGATGGACAAAAGTAGAGTATGGTGTACCTCAGGGTTCTCTGTTGGGGCCCTTATTATTCTTAATCTACATTAACGATATTTCAGATATAAATTGGAAACACTGTACGCAGATGATATATTCATGTTATCAATTAATAATGATAGTAAAAAAAGTTACAAATCGACAAAAAGACTTTGAAATTATACAAATTTATTTACGAGAAAATGACTTTATATTAAATAACGAGAAAACTTGCTATTTACCAATGGTAACATCACATTGCAAAAGGAACCAGGAACAATTTCAACATGTGAAAAAAAATCGTGAAATTAACTGTCTCTGCAAAAAAATTACAAAAGTTAACAATGTAAGGTACTTAGGAATTGAATTAGATAAACACTGAAAGTTCTACATACATGTTAAAAGATTAGTTTGCAAATTAAGGAGAATTATACCTATACTGTATAATTTAAAAGATAAATTGAACAAAAAAAATAAGAAAATGATTTTTCATGCACTTATGTCAAATATAAGTTATGGGCTTACGATATATGGAACAACTTCAAATAGTATTACAGAACAAGTACAAAAAATAACAAATAAAGCAATTAAAGTACTCTTCAAAGACAACAAAGCAAAACATAGTAATGAGATTTATCAAGATTTGGAAATAATGAATATTGAAACAACTTTAAACTGGAACATTATAAATAAAAATTATTTTAAAAATTAGTACAAAATAAAATTAAACAGAAATATAAGACAGAATAAAAAATGGTTACAGGAACCAAAATGGTGAAACTTGTATGGAAAAAGGAGCATGAGTTTTGTTATGCCTACAAAATTTAACAAAATTCCAACTGAAATAAGACAAATACAAAATTACAATGAAATGCAACGTAAGATCAAAAGTGGCTTTTAAAAATTAAATTAAATAAACAGTAAAAACGAAAGAAATTAATGAAGTAAATACTTTAAAAAATTTACACATGGCGAGTAATTGAAATGTGAGGAAAATACAGTATAGATTAATTAGCGTTAAAACATATTGAAATGTGTATAGATGTATTGCCTATTAATTGCTAGCACACACAAGTCTAGTAGGACTTCGTGCTGGTACTTGTAAATATATTTGTACTTGAATAAAGCATTATTATTATCATTATTATTATTATTATTATTATTATATATTATAATATATTATTATTATTATTGTATATATGTCAATGGCAGACACAGCAAGTGAAAATGGAGCTTAACGAAAGTTTGCTTTTTTGTGAAATTGAGTATGCATCCAATGGATTACAACTGATAAGAAGGAGGATCAACATTCAGGGATTCTTTTGAGCCAAACCGTGAAACAGTGAGTCTTTTATTAAGGAAATTATAGCCTTCCAAACATCTGAAGTGACTGTGCGTTTTTTAAACCATTTTGACCATAGAATTTTATTTGTCTGGAGTACACAAATTTGAAAGGCTAAACGAAGCATTTGGACGCCATTTTTATTTCTGATGGACTCCATCTTAGTTCCAACACTAAACTGCAAAATGTCAAGGTGTCAGGAATGCGAAAATCCGATACAAACAAATGACAGCGAAATTATAGTGTGCAATGCATGTAAATGCAAGTACCACAACAAGTGTACTGGACTAGCAGTAACTACATTAAAGGCCATGGGTAGGAAAAAAAAGAAGAGTGGACTTGTAAAAGATATCGGAAGCAAAGACAAAACTCAACTGATGACGATAATGATGAAGATGATAAAAAACGACTCAAGAGGAGGATAAAGAACTAAACAAAAAAAGTCACGAAAGGAATGACAAGATGGAAGCAAAACTTGAAAAAAAATAATGGAAACAAAATATGAAGAAATTAGGAAGAAAAATGCTGAAATAAAAAAGGAAAATGAGATAATGAAACAGAAAATGAAGACACTAGAAGAAAGAATAAGCAAAATGATAGAAAGAACACAAGACTCAGAAGTGCTATAAGGGAAAATTGATGAAATAAAAAAGTGCCAAAATGGGAGTGAGCAGTATAGTAGAAACAAAAGCATTGAGATATACGGAGTTGACACAGAAAATAATGAAGACATGCGGGACACAATACACAGACTGGCTGAGGGTTTACAACTCGATATCTTCAAAGACGTGCAAATAGAAAGAGCACATAGACTACCTACAAAAAACAAACAAGAACCAGAAACAATCATCGTACAGTTTCGAAGCAGAATAGACAGAGATAGATGGCTAACCGGAAGAAAAGGACGAATAACGAACGACGACATCTTACAAAATGGAAATAACACAAAAATCTACGTCAACGAACATTTGACGCCATATTACAAAACCTTATTGTGGAAGGTAAAAAGCCAACTAAAACAAGAGTTTAAATACATTTGGGTTAAAGAAGGTAAGATTCATTTAAAAAAGAATGACAATGAGAAGTACGTACATACCATTAAAAATGATGAAGATCTTGAAAACCAGGCAAAGAGAATAAATCAAAGTAATGGCGGTCAATAACCACAAAATTTAGGAAAGTGAAGAGTGGATAAATGAAATTGTTGAGAATATTATAGAACTGAAAGATAACTTTTGCGAAGGAGATAGTTTAACAGGTATTCATGTGAACATAAGAAGTTGTAGATTAAACTGGAATTTGTTTAAGGTAGATATTGAAAATAGATATTTGAAAATATTCCATAAAAAAATATTTTATTCAACAAACATTATTACAAGCAACAAATCACCGAGTTATTCATTTGTTTTTTTCTCTTCGCTCTCTTTGAGCAAACCTTCTTTTTTCCCTGAACACTATTTTCTCCTCTTCAGTCATTCTCGCTCGTCGGTCTTTTTCCACAGCTTGTTTTTTCTTTTTCTGGATAGGAGTTAGTGTGGCGTGCCTATCCCTGTCTAACCGGCTTTGTTTATCCCTGGCTCTCTTCTTCCACTCTGCTGGATTTTGCACTTTCAACTGCCTACTCTCTCTCATCCGCAATCTCCTCATCTCGGCTTCTCGAACCTCGACATTTTCAACTTCTTTCAGCCTCTGTTCCACTTCATCCCCGTTCCACCGACTTTCCGCCTCTTCATCGCTGATTACACCGTCGGACATACCTCTCCATACTCCATCATCGGATAAAAACTCCATGAGCAAATCATTCTTGAGCACAGCCCCATCATAGTCATCCTCCACTTGGAAAGAAATATATTTGATGCCACGATGTCCGATGGCAAAAGTTTCTACTTCGTTTACGAGGAATCTCTTGTCGTCATAGGCTGACAGTAGGGATTTATTCACCACGGTCGTGGCCAGCTGGTGATGGCTGTCACTGGCGATCTTGTACCAACTCCCGCTTTGTTCCTGATTAGAATGGAGATTCGCCCTGTAATCTTCGTGGCTTAAGTGTTTTTTCCACGAATCTCTTGGAAATTCCCTTCGCTTTTTTCGTTTCACTTTGGGAGGTCACGGGAATACATCTTGCTACTCAACTCCACTAACTCTTTTATCGGTACTCCCTTCGTGGCATCTTTCATTTTTCCCAATACTTGCTTGTTGACGTTGCAGAACAGTGGGTGTTGAGGATCGTAGTTGCTAGTGTCGAATCTAGTCATGTTTTTAGCCATGTCCGCGTACACGTCCTCGGTTTCGATGCAATAGCACAGCGAGTCCATGTCTGTGAACAGCAGTCTTGCTCGATCTCCATATTGGGGATGTACGTATCTGTAGTGAAATTCGTAGACAAGGAGTTTGGACAACTCTAGTATGGCGAACCCCGAGTAGGTGGGGAGATCGCACGTCACCTTGCGTACTTTCAAGTTGATCTGAACCAGGTTTTCGTGCAATATCCGAAACGAATCGGCGTTGGGTTGGGTGGAATATTTGATGGCTCGCTTGCTGTCGGTGCATAGCTTGAGTTTCAGTCTTTTCTGTTTCTGTTCAATCGTCTTCCCAAACACCGAATTAGGGCACAATTTGTGAAATTCCCCTTCAGACACCGTCTTCGATTCCTTCACATTTTGCCGTATGAAATTCTATATATTGTTTCAACCAGGGCTTCTGATTGAAACTCAGTCCCCTCCAGACGTGACGAAGGACCAAGCCGTGTTCGAGGTAGAATTTTAGGTTACGGTAGTGAATTACGTACCGCATCTTCCTCAGTAGGTTGGCCACTATCTTCACGACAGGTTTCACTGGTTTTCCTCGCAACAAAGATTTCGAATAGTCTGAAACTAATTCTTCTCTTATTTCAAATTTTTGAGGAGCAAGCGGGTAGTCGTTGTGGAGCTCGTGAAGTTTGTTCGGTTAGTCCAGATCTACTTCCAGAATGTATCCTACCGACGACGTGTCTGCTGTCTTAGTCACGTCGAAAGCTCCAATCTCATCTTTAGTCAAATACCTAAAGCGGTTGTAAGGCAGCAGCTGGCTCATGGCCCAGCCGTAAGCGCTATTGAGGTCCCAATCGATGATGTACTTGTTAGGTTTTGTTGAATCGTACGTTTCGGGAATGCACGGGTTGTTGGCCTTCGCGAACCTTCGACTAATGAAGCTAACTCCACCCCGTATTCCCGACAAGATGAAGTTATGTTTGCTAGAGTGAGTAAATAGTTCCAGCTCTGCCTTGGTCACCTTTAAAGCTGCCGCCCAGCTAAAGCCTGGAGTGGAGACGTAATAGCACGGATATATGTCGTGGTCTCGCAAGCAGATTCTGCGGAATTCTTCGAAAATGTCTGCCAAAAGCAGACAGTCGGTTAGCTGGTACATTTCGTGGTAAGAGGAAAACTTTTTGATTTTCAGCATACTACAAATCTTTTTGGCATGATCGTATTGTTCGTCAGTTAGGCCTTCTTCTTTGAGTTTGGAATAAAAGTCTTCTTTCGGTGGTAAAGACTGCTCTTCGAACACACTCATGTTGGAAACGTGTTCGTATGGGTAGTAACCCTTACGAGTCAACAGATCCATGGCAGTCTTTTCCTGGACGTCGGGAAGGAACCATTTGTCCTTCCCACCAGCTTTCAAGAACAGCTTCACCGTCCTAAACTAGTAATCACGTTTATGTCTCTCCGCCAGAGTTTTTAGCGAAGAGGAGAGGAAATTATAGCTGTCTACGAACTTAAGCCGAATGTACCTTTCCTTTTTCTCTTTTCATCCCATCCCGTTTCAACGGTGATGGTCATGCTCATGAACCTTTCCGTATTTCTCGTGAGGACTTCTACTTTTTTGGGAAACTTGTGCACCGCTCTTACCAGTAGATGCATATCGTAAGCTTCGAGGCAGTGAAATACCACGGGGATTGTGGTGCGCTCTCGGGCATTCAGATCACCACTCGAGTGAGAAGCTCCTCTATACTGGCCGGCAACGTGGCAGTGATCCCGGACTTTGTCGTCTTTTGAACCGAATGGCTTTTTGCAGTAGATACAGTCTACAGCGTGGTTAAAATTAGCCTCTTGGACTGGAGTGAGGCATAGTGGTTGGACTCTTTTATTGTTTCGTCGTACTCGCGCGCTTCAGTCACCAACTGATCGAGAAATTGTTCAACGGCATCCTCTCCCAGGTAATAAGCAGCTTTTTGAAAGTTTCCAGACCCCACCACGACGTAGCCGAAGCTGCAAGGTTGATTGTGGTTGATTTTCTTCCCGGAGCTGTTAGAGGAAGGAATGGGTTTCAGAAGGCACTCGAAATCTGTGTATTAGGTTTTGGGGTGAATATTTCTTCTATTGAAAGCTTCAAACTTCAAAATGTTTTGGCCCGGTTTTAAGAATTTGAGCGCTTGAGGTGACGGATTGGTTCTTGTACAGTCCAGTTTGTGTTTGTCTCTCAGCGATGCCTTTCCATAAGCAGCGAAACAATTTCGACAACAATATTTATGGTTGCTTCCCGATCCCTGGTGTCGGAAATTTGGTCACAATCCACGATGGCGCAGTAGTGAATATTTGTCAACTCATCGGCAATTAAAAGAAGATCTACGGGTTGGCCTTTAAAATTCGTGCTCACACGAAGGGGATACAAGCAATTCTCTTTGGTATAAGCTATCACATTGATCGATAAATGTTGGCCATCTCGAATGTTATCCTGCCACGTTGGAAGTCCAGCATTTAACAATCGACTGTTCTCATATATACTTCATATTATTTCGGATTCATCATGCTTAATTTGTGTTTGGCAGCCAGAATTGAATACAAGAAGCACTTGTGGTCTGTAAAATTTTGAACATTGACTACACACTTCCACTTCTTTTTTAATTTTGCTGGCAGAGGAATGTAAGAGCCCGTGAGTTCGTAGGAGCGATTTATCACTCAACCACTCCCTCTTTCGGCGAATTCGTCGATGGAACATTGGATTTCAGCATAAGCTGCGTCCAGTAACTTGGGAATATCTAATGGATTATAGATTGGGGAGTAGTGGGACTGAAATCCAGTTGGTATTTCTTGGCCATTTCGAACGAAACTCACTCCTAAACAAATTTGAGCTCTGCAAGTCACCAATTGCCGGAGACATTCGTAGAGGTTCTATACCTCTTCGCATCAGAATTAAAAGGTACAACGGGTCTGCAGCTTGCACAGCTTTCATGTACTTTCTGTGTTCGAGTCCTTGCTCACAGAGGATGGGATCATCTGTACAGCTCAACACCCTCTCGAAGCAATCGCACTCGGGTGGGTAACTATTCCTGTGTGTCTCTATGAGGTGTTGTATAAATCTTTCTTGGGTAGGATTCATTTGAGCGCAGTAAACGCAGGTAACGTTTTTTTTCCATGGCTCCAACTGAATGATTCTGTCTAATAATATAAATAACATGAACAGTAATAATTTCAACGTCCTGGTCTCAGTTTAATAATATAAATAAAAAGAGCAAAAATTTGGTATTTTTGTTGTTATTTTCCTAGAACAACTGGCTTTTCGTCGAGCCAACTGTCGAAGCGCTCGTCGTAGTCTTTCCACTTGACGAGGTAACGAGTTTTCCCTCCCACTTTTTAGTCTTCAGAATCTCTTCGACTAAAAACAGATCCGGCACGTTAGTTTTCTGCAACTCTTGCTCGTAAAAAGTGCCTTCGATTTTACTACCCAGTTGGTCGACCAACCTGTAGCAAGTCGGTCGAGTTTTTCTGACTTCACTCACCTCGAACAGTTCGTTGGTAAAGTTTTGCAAATATCCCTTGTCGAATACAGATTTTGCCGTTGTCACTCTTACTAAATCCCCGACTTTGAAACTATTCTTCTTCTTTTTGGAAAGGCTCTTTTTCAGCAATATGTTTCTGATCTCCGGTTCATCGCGTTTAGTTACTTCGGATGGTTTCATTTTAATGGTAGAATGAACTCTGTCGTTGTAATCTTTGACAATTTCATCTATAATGTGTATCCACTTGTGGTTACCTCGCAGAGTGAACCGTTTCCACATGTTCGACTTCAATGTGCGATTTAGGCGTTCTACTACGCTCTCCTTGAGTTCTGACTTGGTCGAATAGTGGTTTATTTTGTGGCGTTTCATTAGTGCTGCGAAATCTTTATTATAGTATTCCTTCCCTTCGTTGCTTTGTAGTCTTTTAAGTGGATTAGACATTGTGTTTAATATCTCGTTAAAAGCAGCAATGACATCCGCGGCGTTCTTCGATTTCACAGGGACGGCGCAAGCGTATTTAGAGAATACATCGATGGCAGTCAGCAAGTATTTGTAATTTTCGTTTTGTTCCGCGTAAGGTATCATCTCCACCAGGTCCGATTGAACTAAATCGCCTATCCCATAGCTAATAACACACCTCCTCGGAAAGTTTCGCCTAGCTGGCTTGTGCAGCTCTTCCACTAAAGTTTCCATTTGATCTTTTTTTTTTTAATTCCCATTCCCAACTTTACTTTGGTTTTCATAGCTGCAGCTACAGCAGCTGCTGCCAACTTCTCTTTCAGACCAGTTTTGCTAGATTTTGCTACTGTTACTGCATCGGAGGCCAACTTTCTATCAGCTTCGTGCCTTCGTTCCAAGTCTGGTTTGGCAGAGTATTCGATGTCGTGCTGTTTGCAGGCCTCATTTAGAGAATTGATGGCAGCGTCTCCTCTGTTCAGTCTCTTGTTCAGTTTTGTTCCCGGACCGCAATAGTTGTATCCCGGAATGTGAAGTTCCACTGGTAACTTGTCTATCGTGCTGTTGAACAATCCAGAGCCTCTGTTCTTCTGAAACTGTGCTTTCCTCGTGCCGCACATTTTACACTCATCCTTCAGCAGTTCTCGATAATTCTTAGTCACAACGTGCCTAACATTTTTACTGGCTGTAACTCTTTTGCATTTGAGGCAGTACATCTCTGTTTATTTATAAAATGAGAATGAAAAGGTATTTTAGATACTAGTTTTGCAGAGTTTTTATCAAAATACCATTTTTTTTCTTAAAGCAGCTGAAAGTTGAAAGTGTTAAATTATGACATAGCCGATGTCAATAAGCGACCATCGACTGGCAATTTACTGAATTTTCCAGAGGACGTAAGGTGCATCATTTGCGGCCCTGCCGGTTGTGGAAAGATCACTTTAGTTATGAATTTCATTTGCAATCCAGGTTGGTTGAATCATGACAGCCTGCGCGCGTACTCCAAGTCTTTATTTCAAAACAAATATTTCCATCTCAGGAGAGCTTTCGAGGAAATATGTCCGGGCTACCTTTTGTTCCAACAATGAAGATATCCCACCACCAGAAGAACTGCCATGTGGCAAAACAGTAATTTTATTAGACGATTTCATGATTGAGAAACAAGACAGAATCGAACGCTATTTTTCCTACGGCAGGCACGCGGACGCCTCGATCTTTTATTTATGTCAGACTTACAGCAGGATACCCAAGAGACTTATTCGAGATAATTCCAACATTATAATTCTCTTCAGGCAAGACGAAGCAAACCTCAAACATGTCTTCAATAACCACGTTAGTGGTGACATGATTTTCGACGAGTTTCGTCGCATGTATGGTGAGGTTTGGAACTCTGTTCCGTACAGATTCCTACTCATCGATAAAACTAAACCCTTGGATCGAAGAATGCTCGACTAACAACGACGTGTCTGCCGAAGGTTTTTGTTGACATTAACGTACATCTAGGTTTTTGCTGACATTAACATTTGTTGACTTAAACATTATTTTATAAATTACTAAACCGTCATGTCTAATAAAACTAAAAATAAAAGAAGCAAACCCCAGAAAGAGGTCGATCAGTACGAGGCTCTAAAAATGCAGCGTGTGCCGTAGAGGGCAAATTGTCTTGTAGATAGTTATTTCCTCGCGTAAACTTGTCTCATATGAGAAAATGAGCCAAAAAAAAAACCATTTTTACGAATCCAGTACCTTAATCAGCCCCTCCGTTGGAACAAATACATGCAAATGAGAAATCCAACCAAATGAAAGTTGAGACCAAGGAAAAGTTGAAATAAATCTGTTCAAGTCATGTCTACTAAAACTAAGAGAAGCAAACCCCAGAAAGCGGTCGATCAGTACGAGACTCTAAAAAAAGCGTCTGAAACAAAAATTTCAAAATATAAAACTGGAAAAGCAGACAGAATCTGAACATTTGCAAAAGATATTTAAACCAGTAGTTGATCCTATAGTAGACCAGACTAAAATGCAGATGCTACAGGGAAGCGAGGCTTCGGCTCAGCATCAACGACAAATTAAAGGACTGGTGGCTCTAGAGGCAGGACAGAAGAAACAAGAAAAATATCACGGGAAACGGTTAGAGCATATTCAGAAAGCTCCGGAGGCGGCTACGTGCCGCGTCCATACTGAGGACGAGAATATAGATAGTGACGATGGTGAGATACAGTTTCACGCGGGTGCCAGGAGATGACTCTCCAGTTCCATGTGTGCATTACCTGGCGCGCCCTCTGACATGTCACTTGCCCTCACGTCAGGGGCTCGTAGGAGACAAATGGAAGAGGCCTCTTTACTCTGCGATTCCGCAGTCAGACTCGGTCCGCTAGCTACCAAGTATCTAAACATGTTTGCCACTCGAGAGACTCTGACCGACCCCACTTTTGGCATTCGATACGACCCGGAGGCTAAACATTACATGATTGGTGCAATGGAGGTACAATTTCAAGACGACGACTTGATCGTGGGAGGAAAAAAGTACGAAGGGACGGACGATTTGTGGCAATTGGGTATGTTGAAAAATCCTACTAAACCACCAGATGGAGATGCCAGCCTTCTGAACTACCACGATATTCTGAAGCGGAGTAAAGCCATATATCACAACAACGATGACAGTACGAGAAGACTGAAGTCCAGCGCCGGTTTCAAGTACACGACTTTTATAAAACCTGTTTGGGGCAGACCTGCTGAGGTTGTAGGGAAAGGATACTGATTCTATAGAGATCCGAATGACTTGTGCGAAAGACTGAAGCTCCTCAGAGCCTCTACAGAGGCTGGCAATAATACTCTGGACGAAGAATTCGTGCACATTTTCACAGAAATGCGGAGCAAAGCATTGCTGTCCGATGGAGAGTACCAAAAACTGATCGGCGAATTCGGTAGATGTTAACTAATGTATTAAACTAAAAATATGTCGATCATACTTTCATCTGAAAAAACTGACTTTGTGACCAGTTTTCCTTCCCCGTTGATATTGGAAGGCGCTCATGAATTGGCTCTAGTCAATCCTGAAACTTACAACTCCATTCCTAACGTTATAGAGGACATGACCAACTATTTCACTTCAGCATGGACGGCGGTAACACCTGGATTAAAATCGTCGTCTCAGAAGGTTGTTATGAATTAGACGAAATTATAAACATCATTTACAGAAAATTCAAAAAGAGCAAGCATTGGGACGAGACTAATAACGTTTCCTACGTTTTATTAAATGGCAACGTAAACACTCTAATAAAGTGTGAACTAACTATTACTGACAGGAGATATAAGGTTGATTTTTCTGAACCATCCAGTATCGGAAAGATTTTAGGTTTCGAAGCTAAGACTTACGAATTTGGGGAATACATCGGACCAAACACTGTCAACATAATAAATGTAAATAGCATACTGGTACATTGCGACTTGGTTTCGGGTTCTTACATGAACGGATCATCGCAACTGACCTTTTATTCGTTCTTTTCTACTGTCCCTCCCGCCTACAAGATTGTTCAGTCCCTGCACAATTTGGTGTACCTACCTGTTACGAAAAATATTATTCACTGTATGCACGTGTGGCTGACAGACCAAGCCGATAGACCACTTAACCTTCGAGGGGAAACTTTGACTATGAGGTTACATTTGCGAAAGAAGAAAAACTAAAAACAACTACTTAAATTTGTGCCACTCAATTTATTAAACTGAAGAAAAACTAAAAACAATTACTTAAATTTATGCCGCTCAAATTTATTAAACTGAAAGTAACTGCCAATGACCCACCGCTCTACGATCCGCCACAGTCCACATTACCTGTAAAGGGAAACAAAACCTACCGATCGAGAAGGCGTCAATTCCTCAGTCCCGCTAACTTCGAATTCGTGGGGAGACTAATCCTCTCTTAGAATGGAAATGAACGAAAATTACCTAAACGTGACTGAGCCTTTTGTCGTTGACGAATTGGTAGTCGAATATTATTTTCACGAATATTCTCCGATAGTCAGGACGAACTTGAAGCAGGTTAATTCGGAAATAAGAATCACGGTGCAAAATCAGGACCTTTTCACTCATCCTCACCAAAGTTACCTCCACGTTAAGGGATCTCTCCTTAAAAGCGCAGACGGCAGTTCTTATGCTGCCACGGATAAGATAACTGTGGTCAATAATGTCATGACTTTCCTTTTCTCTCAAATAGGTGACAAAACAGTAGATCAACTTAATTTTCCTGGGATCACAAGCATGATGAAAGGAATTGTTAGTTATGGACCTGAAGACCAAGCCGAACTCGCCAACAGGGGTTGGTTTCTCGACAGCAACAACACTACGTCAGCAGATAGATCCTGACAGTAATGCCATCTGCAAGCACAAGCAAGACCTTCTCTTCAGTCATTCTCCCAGAGGCAGTTTTACATTCGCTGTACCCTTGTCTCACCTCCTCGGTTTCATGGAAGATTATACCAAGATTTTAATCGGCATTCGTCAAACACTCATTTTGATGTGATCTGCGGATAACAACACCATATTTAGAGACACGGGGGTCGGTGCCAGCAAGACAGTTCTAGAGCACGTGAGCTGGTTTCTTCCTCATGTAACTCCCTCTGACATACAGAGAAATAAGTTGTACAAAATGATCGATTCTGGGACGAGTGTGCCGTTGGCCTTTAGACATTGGCATTCCTCCGATTAATTAGATCTGCCTACATCAACAACGGCCGCTTGGCGTCTTATCAGTAGAAGCGCTACGGAACGACCTCGTTGGATCATTGTGGGTTTTCAAACAGACAAAGAGAACGACCAAAAAAAATACCCTGCCGTCTTTGACCACTGTAGTTTCAACTATGTTCACGTGACTTTAAATTCGGAACGTTATCCTTTTTCAGATCAAAATTCAAATTTTAACCAAGGCGACATTTCTCACGTCTATCAGAAGATTGTTAACTTCAGATGACAGTACTACGGTAGAGGATTGCTGTCGGCTGGGCCTGCATCCGAATTATCCACATTTAGCAAGAATTTTTCTTTAATTGTGATCGATGTAAGCAAACAAAACGAGCGGCTGCAGTCGGCGGTAATTGACGTACAGATAAAAATGAGATTTGGAGCTCAGGTACCAACAAATACAAAAGCATGGGCTCTAATCATAAGCGATCGCATAATGAACTTAAGATTAGACCGAAATAACGTTGAAGTTGCTGTGTGACTTATTATTTATTTTTATTCTTAAACTCGAGTCATGTATACAACCACCGGATTGGCTTTGAGTGCCAACCAAAAGAAACGCATGTTACAGCAGATCAAGAAAGGAATAACGGTACAACTTCGGCTTAGAAACTCTCAGTTGAACAGAAGCACCTCGAAATTAACAGTCACTCAATCTCAACTCGGCAGAATTCATAAGGCACGCAAGTCGGGGAAAGGTTTACATCTGAAACTTTCTCGTACACAACTGAAGAAGGGAGGAATTCTAGTTACTTTTGCCGGCGTTGGCAGCGCTGGGATTATCCGCCGCAGGTGCCGCAGCGATCGCCAGAAGCATCAATGCTGCAAAGAATAATTCTAGACAGTTACAAGAGCTTAAGAGACACAATGCAGCAATGGAAGCTCTGGCACTCAGAAAAGGAACAGGAATTTAAAAAACACCATCAAAAAAAAAGAAAAACTACCAACGGCAAAGCTCGTGGGAAAGGATTTTTTCTGAAGCAGGGGTATCTTTAAAGAAACCTATGACAAATGTGGATTTGAATAGATACGCCAAGAAACTCGGGATTTCCAATTTCAGAGGTACATTTACTAAAGACTTGCTTCCACAATGACGATGGGCGAATGGAGAGTGTGGAATAGTTAATTTGCAAGACTCAAGCAGAGGAAAAGGTACACATTGGGTTGCGTATTACAGTAAAGGCCCTTCTTGTTCATATTTCTTCGATTCGTTTGGTTTGAGTGCACCCCTAAAAGTCCAGAAATATCTCGGCAAACCTATAACGAATCACGTGAGAGTTCAAGAAGCACACGAGGTTCTGTGCGGTCAATATTGTTTATTCGTACTACGAGGATTGTTGATAGGAGGTAATTTTTTTCAAGTTATTCACATGCCGAAAAAGAATTCATGAAGGTCGATAAATTTGGAAATGTCAAGCGTCCCAAGTTTCCATCTCCTCTTCCGTCACCCTCCATCGTTGTGGTGGATAATTTCTTGAGTCGAGCCGGACCCAATCTGCCATTCGACGCAAAAAAATAACAAAATTGAAAATGTAGGCCCTTCGGCAAACGACACTGACGCCCTAACTCTTGGATACCTGAAAACGGACCTAGGACTGAGGTTAGATTGGGACGGGAATCTGAGCATTAATGGAAAAAAACTTACGAATTTAAATAAACCCACAAACGACAGCGATGCCTCCACAAAGAGATACGTCGATCGTCAAGTTGATAAGAAACTCAGAAATCAACCCTACAGACACATCTAGTTTCGAAGCAATCTAGAAACTAGGGATAACGTGAAATGGCTGGCCGACAATGGATTACAATACTACGTGGTAAGTCAACCAGGTCGAATAGTCAAAACCATTCTCGTTGTGGCTAGGATAAATAACGCATTTCAAGTATCTTTGTCTAGAACTAGGAAAGCACCTGTTTCCATACTCAAACAGGCGGGGGAAACAGCCAGCGTAGCAAGCTACGAAACAACGCCTTTAGAAATTCAAATGGGGCAGATATTAACCGCAGCAAACAAAAATGTGGCACCGGCCGGGCATCACCTGCTAGACATTCATTGTGAAGCGGGCGACTGAAGGAAAAGAAAACACACCCAACATTACTTTTATTTTATTTTATTGATAAAGGAGACAATGGCCAAACCCTCAGTTTATGCTTTGAGCCGCAGGGCAAATTTGATCGTTAATCCCTCCGACTCCGATGAAGAAATTATAACTTTAAAATGTGGTTCTGCTCAAACCACTCTTAACTCGAAAGAGTTTGCCAATATCTACAGCCAGAGTGAACAAATAAATGCAGCAATGCACCACCAGTGGAAGTCTAGCAACTTGTCAGATGACAACAATGAAGATGCTCTCCTTGCCACCGTGCATCACTTCCAAACTCTCATGGAGCTGTTTATCAGCGACGCCACTAAAGCTGTTCTGATGCAGCAGTTTAATGCTCTTTTAGAAACCACTCTGGATTCGAAATTAAATGCCTTCCAAGTCGGAGGTCCAAAAAGAATACGGATCAAACACAATGGGCATAAAACTCTGTTAATATTGTACTTTTATAACGACAGGAAAGTGCCTCAGACCTTAGTTCAACAGGACTATAGTGAATGGACGGAATTGTTGAAAAGTCTTACTGAGATTCGTCAAAAAATCCACCAAAAACAAGACGACGAAAGCGACGTAGAAAACTGAACCAGAAAAAACACATACACTGTCTGTGTGTAGGAGGCTAATTTACTTTTGATTCAGGCACTTGGTAAAAAGTGTCATTATGAATACCTGAGTTGGGTGCATATTCAGCCTTTCGTTTTATTAATTTTTCGTTTGATTTGATTCCAATAGATGGCACTCTATGTTCAGTGATAGAAATTGTTGCCCATAGCATTCAGTTTGTTTTGTATGTTTCGATTCGAAGTCAATAGATGGAGCCAGTGGTATTTTCAGTGATATATGCACATTCAGCCTTTCGTTTCATTAATTTTTTGTTTGATTTGATTTGTGCCCAATAGATGGTGCTCTATGTTCATTGATAGAAATTGTTGCTCACAACATGCAGTTTGTTTTTGTATGTTATCGAAGTCAATAGATGGAGTCAGTGGTATTTTCAGTGATATAAACCAGAAACTTCTTGCTTGCTTGTTAGAATGTATTATTTTTTTTGTCTTCTATGCAGTTTCGTATTTTCTTGAGATATGGCAAATAACAAAAAACCTTGTTTTACAGGAGAGCCCGCATCTCCAAAAATCGTGCGCGTCAATTTTTTTTATTCCTTTTCAAAACAAACAGGGTGCACGAGATCTACCAACAATAAACAGAAATATCTATCCATTGTGTAAAGTTCCAAATTTCTTACTAGAGCCATTCCATATAAAGCAAATGTAGGCCTAGATGACATTTAATGTCAGTCTAGCACAAAAATCGTTTTTCTCACCTGTGCAAGCTAGATTTTGGTATAAAAAAATAAAAATAAAAGCCGCCCGCCCGCATGTTGTTTTTGGGTGATAAACTCCCATAAAACAAGGTACTTTTTTGGCCCTATAGCTACATTCGATTCATGAGGCCTTAAGGAGCCTGAAGATTTTGGGCTTCTGGTGCAATGTTCGGCCTAGAATATCAGCGAGCTCGTAACAGCTTTGCCTTACTTATTTTCCCTAGAAGGTGAAACAATTTGATTTTACTGGTTAAATCAGTAGATTTGTGGCTACTTTTGGTGCCACTGGCAAAAGTTGTGTTGCTTGGCTAGAGGTTTTTGAACTAAGGAAGAACCGCACCAGATACAGATGTGCTGTTTGTGCCTTTGCAAAGCTATTTAAAACGCCACAAACAGCACATCTGTATCTGGTGCGGTTCAGAAGTTATTGACTGCTATCCGGGGGGCCCACCCCAATGTCTGATTTCACTAAAATATATCGCTTTGGCTTAGCTAAAATGTGGTGTGTGGTTTTTGGCAAGGTATACGAAGGATATGAGAAATTAATCTTCGTGGAATAATTTTTACCCAAAATGCTTCCAAAAAAACACTTTATTTGTGGGGGAAAAATAAACAAAGTGTTTTTGTGTTTGCATAAAAGCTATTACATATTTCATACTTACAAAATTTTACTAGTATTTGTACACTATACTTACAAAATTTTTACAAGTGCCCATTGATGTTGCGTCCATATTTTCAAGGTCATTTCGACAAAAACCACTTCACATCCGACCAGAGACGTTTGAATTTTTTTTGAGGAAAACTGTCTTTCTGTCTCTGGTCGGCGTATCATTGGAAAGTAGAAACCACGCACGCCAATTCTCAAATTGAAGACTACATTTGAGAATGGATTGAATTGCGTAGTTTTTTTTAAAGTTTTATACACAAAACCGAAACAATTCTGTGCTGTATGAGCACTTGGAAATTAGCTCACCGGGCCCCAGCAATAATTAGCATTAACGCCGAAGTGCTAAATCCTTTTCTTGCCACAGTAACAAAACAATAGACAAACACACACATGAAACAAATACCACGTAAGATATCCGTGTATTTCGTTATAACAAAACAGTCTAGCCACTAATTTCATTATAAGTAGATACACGAACGGCCAACGAGGGATTCTGACTAACGATGTATTGAAAGAAGGCAATAAGAGCGATATTTGTCTATGATAGTAGAAAACATCGCTCCTATTGCGTTTTGTTCTGCAAAATTAGTCAGTGGTATTGGGAGAGGGAAAAAAAGAAAGCTGTTGAAGTAACCGGTAAGCTGTCGTAGTAACCAGGGAGTAAAGTGACCCGAGAAGTTTGAATGCGATTTGCTCGTCAATTCTAAATTCCGGCCAACAGGTCATCATGAAGCAAGCAGAATAGTAAGTGCAATGAACCAATAATCACAGATAAATGAATAATCACAGATAAATGAATAATCACAGATAAATCAATATTCACAGAAGAATAAATAATCGCAGATAAATCAATAATCACAGACGAATAAATAATCACAGACAAACTTGGTAATGGTGTACATTTTACTATATAGACGGCGGCGATTTTGTATAACGTGGTCTAGCCGAGTCAATGAGAACGAGCAGCATTAAATGGTTTGCGAGCTCTCGATAATGTTAATCACATCATAGGTCAATAGTATCTACTCACCAGCACTTACCGATTACAGAGTCACCCTGAAAATGGCTCAATGTACTACAAGCTTGCTATCGATAGCGGGAAAACGGACATCCTTTGACGTCAATGCAACATTGCAGGTACACCATCACGCAGGAAACACGATAATGCTAGGAAAAACGCAACTTGGCCTGTTAGCAATTTATTCCACGCTTCATTTAACTTTTGCACCATAAATTCCTTTTCTCATTGTGTCGCATGCAATAACGGCATTGATGTCACGCTCCAATTGAGTCAAGCCAAAAATTTAATTGAACAGTTTGTCGTTATTTCATTTACTAGCAGGATATTCGTATAAAGAGCATCCTTCAGTAGTTTATGTATCGTTTCATGATCTGAGCGTTTACAGTTGCCTTCGTTTTTTTTTTTAATTTTCAAAATTTTATTATTATAGCTGACGAAATGTACATTACCTGTTTTATAGCAGTTTCCCTCCTTTTTTAGCACTAATGAAAATTTTTAAAGGAAAAATAAATCTAGTAAAGGGAGAATCAAAGCAGAATAGCTAGAGAGAGAGGCAGTTCAACCGACCGGTAACAAAAAATAAAAGTTTTTATTCATGAGCACAGCCCCTAGGTAGGTATCGTCTACTTCGAAAAGGTTTCCTTGAAGGCAGACCCGTTATTGTAGTAGGTCTGTTTGGGGGGCGGGGCTTCGATAACAATGGAATACAATTGGTTTTATGGCCAGTCCGTCATCGTAGTACTTTGCATCTACTGTGATTGACATAACTTTCGTATATAAAGGAAATCACTACCATGTATTGTCAAGATATAGAATGCCATCATCCAATAGAGCTAAATTTATTAAAGACTTAAAACTATATTTAGGATATGATGAAAAAAATACCAAGGTAAACAGAATAATCATTGGTGACCTTAATTTTAACTTATTAGTTGAAACTCAAGATAAAAATGAGAAACATGACATTGAGAAATTTCAAAATCTTCTAGCAAGTTTTGGCTACAGTCAGCAAATTAATTCACCCACAAGAGAAGAATTTAGATTGGATAAATTAAAGAAATCATGTCTTGTATAATTTACACAAAGTTATCTGAAGATATGTGTAATGCATTCGTCGTTAAACAAAAGTTAGCTGATCATTATTACATAACATTTGAATTGTGGCACCAAATAACAGATAAACAAAACAAAGACAATGTAAAGGCAGACAATGTTAGTAAATATAATAATAAAAGCATTGAAAAGCAACTTGAAAATGTTGACTGGACTTGCTTAGATAATATAAAAAATCCAAATATTATGTACGACAAAATTGAAGAAGTAATTACAAAAATGTACGACACTAATAAAGTAATTTGGAGGAAAAAACCAGCAAAACATACCTGGAAAAACGAATGGATGACCAAGGAATTATTGGAATTAATAAATGAAAAAAACAAGCTTTGGACAAAAATGTGTAAAATAAAAACTCCGTCTTTGTTATATTTTGAACTAAAAGAAAAATATGCAAATTACAAACAGCAAGTTAAATCTGAAATAAGTAAAGCGAGACATTTTATAATGAATTCTTTAGAAGTCATAAAAACACAGTAAAAAAATTTGGATGAAATTAAGTGATCTAATTGGTAATGGAGAAAATAAAGAGAGCGTTGAAGAGAATATTAAAACTGCATTTCCAAAAGAAAAGACAAAAGATTTATGCCAAAAATTCTCAAAAAATTTATTCAACAAGTAATTAATGTGAAAAGGAATAAAGTTAGAACGAAAACTAAATTATACACATCTAAATTAAATATTAACACAATGTCAATAACACCACCAACTGAATATGAAATAAAAGGAATTCTAAATAATTTTGTTAGCAAAAAGGCTACGGGTTATGATGGTTTCCAAATTGAACATTTTCTCCATACACCAAAAAACACTTGTACTTTCATGCTCAAACTAATTACTGCAATTATAAATACAGAAATTTGGCCTAACAACTTAAAAAAGCAAGTCTTGAGACCTATCTATAAAAAAGGTAAAAAACATGATATTAATAATTACAGACCAATTGCTCTACTGCCAGTACTAAATAAAATTTTTGAAAGGTATTTTGTTAATAAAATGCAAAACTTCCTAGAAAATTTTAAATTAATCAATGTTAAACAATATGGATATAAAAAAAGGGAGCATCTGACGCGTTAAATGTTTTAAATAATAATATAACAAAAGCTTTAAATGAAGGTAAATTTGTGGGAACCATCTTAATTGATTTAATGATACTCTTGATAAAGGAGTGTTAAAGGAAAAACTAAGCTTGTATGGAATTAGAGGGAAAATGGCCAACATCATTGAAAATTACCTAACTTATAAAATGTGCTGTGTCAGAATTGGTGATAACATGGATGACTAGAAATATTTAGATTATGGAGTGCCACAAGGCTGAATTCTAGGTCCTTTATTATTCGTTATTTACATAAATGACTTACAAGAAATCAATTGGAATACAGATTTAACAATTTATGCAGACGATATTTTTATGTTATCAATACATGAAAAAAAATAATAACATGGTGAAGGATTTACAAAATGACTTCAATAAAATTTGTAATTATTTCCAAAATAATGACCTCAGCATCAGCGTCGAGAAAACATGTTTTATGCCAATTAAGACCTCACATATGGAGACAAGTAAAGTAGCTATAACAGCACACCATAACGATTGTTTAATGGCAGATTGTGATTGCTAACAAATTACTACTGTAAATAGAATAAAATACTTAGGACTTAATATTGATATGAATTGGAAATTTTACCAACGCATTGAGGATTTGAAAAATAAAATTAGAAGAAATATACCACTACTATATACAATTAGAGATATTTTAGATATGCACACTAAGAAATTAATATATGAAACTTTTATTATGTCTAATGTGAGGTATGCTTTAACCATTTATGCAACAACGTCGAAAGGACTAATTGAAAGTTTACAAAAGTATTAAATAAAGCAGCTAATAACAATAGAATAACAATAGAATTAAAAAAAGTACAAAGGAAATTTCAACTGAAAATAAACTCATGACTTTAGAAATGTTAATGGATTTTACTATAATAGTGCAAAATTATAAGAAAAAAGATTGGAAAGAAATTATAGTGAGAGCTGTAAGAAATAATAATAATTGGTTAAGGATGTCTTCATACAGAAATTCATATGGGAAACGTGCAATGAGTTACGTAATTCCAAAAGTATTTAATAAATTACCAGTAGAATTAAGGAACTTAGATTATAACTTTAGGAAAGAAATTAAAAAGTAGATTTTAAAATAAGTCTTTATTAATGTAGTCTTAATAGTCTTTAGTGGACTAACACTGTAATCATTATTGTCGTCTTTATTTTTAGTCGTTATTGTAGAAATTCTGTATATTGTAGTTATAATAATTATAGTTTATAATTTAGTGAAGTTTGTGTAACACTTTCTGACTTCTTGGTTTCGTGCAAAGTGTAGAATAAATTATTATTATTATTATTATTATTATTATTATTAATAATACAGTATACAAAACAAAGCATATACAGTATAGAAAAACAAAGCAGACTCAGATTAAAGTCACAAAGATTTCAAATACCAAAATGGAACAATAAATATGGCCAGAGAAACAAAAAATATTATATTCCACATATCTTTAATACCATACCAAAAGAAATCTTAAATAGTAAAAGCATAAGTGAACTAAAACCCAAATTAAAAGTCTGGCTTTTAGGCAACAAATAAATTGAACAATTACATTTCAATTTCTACTAAATACTGTTTCATAATGGATGTGGTGATCATGTAGCGAAACTTGTAACTTTGTGTAATGATACATGTTTGTAATTAGTTGGCAAATTATTTTTTTTTTCTTTTTACTTTTTTTCTCTGTATATTGTTGTAATAAGTGTATTTTATATTTATTTTGTATTGCTGACTCATACAAGTTGACAACAACTTCGAGTCAAGTGAGCAATAAAATTATTATATTATTATTATTATTATTATTATTATTATATTATTATTATTATTATTATTATTATTATTTAAAAAGGAATTATCAAGCAACTCAACGTGCAAAACTGGGAATTTTTAAATAACTTTAAGGACCCAAATCTGATGTATGAGGCAATTGAACAAACTATAAATAATATTTATGAAAGAAATAAAAGATTTAAAAAAAATCCTGAACAGGAACTAAACCAAGGTCAGCATAAAACGTACAAAACAGAATGGATGAACCATGAACTATTAAAAAAAATAAATAAAAAAAATAAAATGTGGTCTAAATTATCTAAACAATGTAACCCTCCTACTGCGCAAATTGAACTTTATAAAAGCTTGAAAAATAAACTTAACCTCGAAATAAAAGCTGCAAAACAAAATTATTACCAACAATATTTCAAAAAAAATAAAAATAACAGCGCTAAAATTTGGGAAAAAATAAACGAAATTGGTGGTAGAACTAACAAAAAAAGTAAAAAAAATAGAATTGATGAAACAATTCGTTCGTCTTTCCCACTTGTCGGCAACTCTGTTATTGCTAATCAGTTTGCTTGCTTCTTTAAACAGGAAGTTCCAGAACTTAAGAAGCAGAAAAAAATACAAATGGCCAGGAGAAACTTAAATTGTTATGGAAGCATAAATAAAAAAGTGATTGCACATAACGCCCCTGTTATGAATAAGATAAACAACACAATTCAGATTATTAAACCAAACCATTTTGAGATCATATCGATTATTAATAATTTAAAAATAAAGAGTTCCTGCGGTTATGATGGTTTTTTCCTAGACCATTTTATTCAATCAAAGGAAAAAACAGCGCAATTTTTGGTTGCACTCATCTCTGTCATTATTGACTCAGAAATTTGGCCTTCTAAACTTAAAAGGCAGATAACTAGACCAATTTTTAAAAAGGGAAAAAAAAATGATTTTTGTAACTATAGACCAATTGCACTACTTCCTGTACTCGATAAAATCATTGAAAAATTTTTTGCAAACAAAATTTTAGGCTTTCTCTCAAAATACAAACTTATAAACAGGTGTCAATTTGGCTTCCAACCCAAAATGGGCACTTTGGATGCCTTAAGCAACATTAATAATAAAATTAACACTGCCCTTCATGATAGCAAACATGTAGGTACAATTGCAATCGATCTGAAAAAAGCATTCGATACCCTAGATATCGAAATTCTTGGGAAAAAATTATTTAACATTGGCATTAGAGGTAAACTGTTGGGAATTTTACTAAGTTTCCTGTTGGAAAGAGAAAGTAGCGTGAAAGTTGGTGAGGATCTAAGTCATTGGTACAGAATGCAATATGGAGTCCCGCAAGGCTCTGTATTAGGCCCAATTTTGTTCATTATATATATAAATGATATTACTGAGATTACTCTCCATTCGAGCATTTGTTTATATGCAGACGATATTTTCCTCCTTTCTATTCACAAAAAGCAGGACATTATGATAAAAAATTTACAATGTGATTTCGATAAAATAAGTAACTACCTGCGCGATAATGAACTTTTTATTAGTCAAGAAAAGACAATGTTCATGCATATAACCACTTCCCACACTGCCAGGCTTAACTGTAAAATATATTTACATTCTGAATCATGTTCCTTAACAGCTCCATGCAACTGTAAATCTCTGAAACAAGTATCTAATCTTAAATATCTCGGAGTTACTCTTGATGACAACTGGAAGTTCGACCAACATATTGATGAAATTATACGAAAAATCAGAGCAACTATTCCTTCACTTTACATGGTAAGATATTTCCTGGATAAAAACTGCAAAATTTGTCTTTTTGATGCTTGGGTCATGTCAAATGTTAGGTATGCTTGCACAATCTTTGGTTCCACTTCCACATGTCATTTGACCCGCCTACAAAGGATCTTAAATAAAGCAGCCAAAGCACTCTTTAACTTACAGGAAAAAACCACACAGGAGGTAACACGCGAAAATAGGCTACTAACTTTTAAGAACCTTTATAGGCTTACAATTGTTTACAACAATTTCTTTGACAAAACATATCAAATAAGAATCGACAGACCATTAAGAAATAACAATGCATGGTTAAAAACACCAACTTGGAGGAATTCCTATGGCAAGAGATGCAATGCGCATATTGTTCCCTCGATTTTAAATGAAATTCCAAAAAATATAAGGGACAAATTATCACATAACAACATCAAAAAGATAATTAAAGAATGGATTCTTACTGAATAAAGAATTCTTATTAACAAGGCTCATATTTCAAAAGTCTTTACACCATGTAATAAAAAAATATACATAAAAAAAAAAGTTAAGAAATCTTGATTCTCTAAATGGGGAATCCAAGTGTGGATTGACGGTAAATCCTGACTTGTATAAATTTTCACAACATTAGAAAATTAAAAACTAAAACTAAAAACCTTTAAAGTAAATGCATTATAACAATTTAACAAATAAATAAATAAATAAATAAATAAATGAATATATGGATAACCTGCAGAATGTTACACTAGCCTACTACAAATTGATGCAAGTTAATATTACTCTGTATTGTTATGATTATTATTTTTTTTTTCTGTTTTTGTATTGTTTGTATTTATGTGCTGCCTCTCATACAAGCTCTCGAGCTTCGAGAATTTTTGTGCAATAAAGTATTATTATTATTGTTATTATTATTATTTTTATTATTATTATTAATATTATAGATAGCACATATTAAGGCTTAGATGCCCTTTGTGCGTCTCTTTTTGTATAAGTTTTTTCTTTTGTTTTCGTATTAATTTATAGTAATTGTATTAATCATCATTTTTATGTCTTGTTATATATAGAATAGATTTGTGGTGTTGTTGCTGTAACATAAAATGAAATAAATAAAGCATTGTTATTAATATTATTATTATTATTATTATTATAACCTGCTTTCAGTATCATAGAATTTGTAGTATGCAGAGTTCAAATTGTGTTTTAAACTGTGTGTCGTATTTTTTTTTATTCGATTACGTCATCTTGCAGACTATCAAGCTTGTTTACGTTAAAGAAAATAATTTGTAATTTGTCATTTTTATCAGTTTGTTCCTTTTTTAATGATTCCAATCTACCTTGCATTTGTTTTGGGGATTGAAGAAGTTTACACAACATACTAATTACGCTATTCACATTGTCTTTCCCCCTCCAAAACTATACTAAGTTCAGTCGGGTGGCTGTGATCCCTTCATTCTTAGGCCGACAGGATCTCCTATACCGCAATTTCAGAAGAAGCGTCAACATATTTACGGCTCAACATGTTTGAGGTTCATTACTTCAGAAGTAGTTACATGTTTTGGGAGGCCTATCCTCCGAGATAGATCCCTTATTGCACTTTAGTCATGATTGGTGAATGCATACATGATGTTTTAGATGTTTTTAGATGTTTTTTTATTGTATAATTCTTGTATCCATATGACCCTGCGCACTGTGCTTAGCTCTTATATGTTTTTGTTTCTTTTCTTCTAGGGGCAGGTGTTAGCAGATGATTAATTCATCCCATCCTGTTTTTATCCTTTTGCTAACTTTAGACAATAAATTTTCTTCTTATTATTATTATTATTACAAACAACAACAACAAAAATATCAATAATACAGGAAATCTATAGCAGCGATTGATATTAATGTAGAATTTGTGTGAGGTTTTCCTCCTCAACACAAGTCTTATTTCTGCAGTCCCTCCCGTTTATCAATGGGCCTTGGCCATCTTTGTAAGCTGTGCCAATTACCGTGCACATTGTAAAAGTGCCCGTTGTATTGTAGTCATTCTTCCCCTTATTGTTGCGTGCGTCACCTACTGACGTCATGTTTGTTTCGTACTCGTCTTCTTCTAGTGTAGCGGATGGGGAAGGTCGGGTTTTTGGTAGCTGCCCAGTCATGGTCTTGTTTTTGACCGGTGATGTGGAGAATTAGATTCTTTCAACGTAATCAAAAGGGAAGTTAATCATGAATAAATCGGAGTAATGCTGCCAAAAGCCCACAGCTAAGTACCATGTAAAACTAATAGGACTGTATTACCTTATACGTATGCTGCCATTCCTAGAAATAAAACGTAAGGCAATCCTCCCGCTCAAGCAATAATGTTTCCCAAAACTTGCACAACAGCTGTGATGTTGGATAACTGTGATGATCATGTGCATTCCCAATAAAACCTTTAATAGTGACTGCCAATGCCGTCTTTGGGTATTATTTCAAACTGTTGCATAGCCGTCCATTAGATCCACTTCTTTTACCTAGGCCTCTATAGGACAGTGTCGACTGAAAAGAAGGGTTCGGGCCCCTAACCGAATCTTCTTTTTTTCTAATATTATTCCCACTATGATTTAGGGGAGGGGAAAATGGCTCTATCGTTGTTACGATTTATTATTAGGTTAGGAGCCGCTGGTGCATCGTTACTACACTGGTTCTGATGTCGGGTGAGGCAGTGATACTTCCCTCCTTTCTTCGTTTATAAAAGGAGAATTACACTCGATCGTTCCGGGCAAAATGACAGATACATATCGGTGCATATCTTTGTGATCTACCCCGAGCACCCCATGTATCACAGAATCAACACAATGCATACCTTTCAAATTTGCACTTCAAAGGACACTTTGTTAGCAAGGCATAAAATTAGAAACATGATATAAATTACGAAAGCACATACCTGATACGAAATAATGAACTAATTGTTTGTACTTTCAAAATTGCAAGGCAACTTCCATCTGAGCAGTGTTCCACTTCATTTTTAAACAGGAATTCGCCACTCATCTCCACACGTCACAGCCAACTGATTTATGCTTGTAATCTTTAGTGTTTGGTCGACTGGCCACATCTATTGGCATAATAGCAAACTAAACACAAAAATAGTTGTTTCAAAATTCCCTTGCAAGTCCGTCCAGGAATACTTCTTATGTATTTTCAAGTGCATCCACCCAAAACCAAGACTGCTATAAAAGAGGCCGCCAAGTTTCATAAAGGGGTCGGCCTTTGAAGGTAGTGATATCATTCAACCAGGAAAAGGCCGCCAAGGTTAATCGTATTAGGCAAGTTAATCGCACCGAGTTATAGTTCGAAAGTTAAATGAAAACTAGAAGATTTCTACTAGCTGTGGCAATCTTCAAGTTTTCATTTAACGTCCAAAGTATTATTCGGTGTGAATAAGTTGGCTAATAGGATTAACTTTGGTGGCCTTTCCCTGGTTGAATGATATCACTACCTTCAAAGGCCGGCCCTTTTTGGACACTTGGCGGCCTTTTTTCTACCAATCTTGGTTTTGGGTGGATATCAAACTTTCATAGGACAGAACATACAAAAGGTCAGACCGTCGAATCTTTATCTTAATTTTTTCTGAAGGAGTTTTATGTCTATAAATTTTAGATTAATAATTTTTCCATTTTCCATTGTCCAATTAGCCGTAACATGAGCCAAATTGACACGGTTTGGTTTATTGTCTTTCCATGCTTCACATACCTAAATTTCTTTAAATCCATTTTTTG
Organism: Lithobius niger; assembly: GCA_023313725.1. Taxonomy (NCBI): domain Eukaryota; kingdom Metazoa; phylum Arthropoda; class Chilopoda; order Lithobiomorpha; family Lithobiidae; genus Lithobius; species Lithobius niger. The sequence goes on along the minus strand of JAHWFP010033103.1, from coordinate 16,396 downwards.
AAAACTCTAGCACCAATTTCCGTTCGCTTCGTTCACTCAATCAGCACATTCCCTTTAGTTGTTTTGTTTATCTCTACACCTTTTCCTTACATTTTCCACAAGTTGCAAACATTTCGGCCGCATTGGGAATTATCTCCGACATGATAAGATATGCTTTTATTGGTTACAGTTCATAGACATCTGTAACTTATGACTGTGAACCTACAAAAGGTCTCACTGTCTTGTCTTCATCTCTACATTTTTTCTTGAGGAATTTTATGTCTATAAATAATTAGCCATTACATCAGCCAAATTGAGAATTTTTTCGTAAGCTTTCTTTGTTCACATAATACTAATAATAACATCACGTTTACCACGGATTGGATGGGTGGCAGAAGGGGTGTGAGACCACACCCAGAAAGAGTTGGTGCTCCAGCAGTGTCGCTGCTCAGATAGTTCCAGATGGGAACAACGCCAACGGAGAAAAAAATTCTGCGGCAATCTATCTGGGAGGTAGGAAAGAGAAGATTCCAGTCATGGCCACGTGTATTAATAGTCCGGGGAGCTAGATCAAAAAACGGTATATCGGCCCTGAAAAGCCCACGGAGAGTCTGTAGATGAGCATGAGGTCGAACCTCAATCTACGAAGTTCTAGGAGTTCAAGGCCGGATTTTCCAACCGTTCTTCATAAGTAAGCTCCCTGAATCCTGGCAAGTTATTCGTAAACCGACGCTGAACTCGTTTGACACGGTCGATGTCCCCAATAAGGTACGGCGACCAAACCGGGGTAGTGTACTGAAGGATGGGCCGTAAGTAGCCCCTGAACGCCCAAATCTTAATAAGGACATCCACAGAGATGAAACAACGGCGCACAATGGCAGACCTGGAATAAGCCAGAGTTCAGATTTTCCTACAATGAAGTGAAGATTTCAAAGCTCTGGAAAATCAGATTCCAAGGTAACAAACATCAGGGTATGCCGGGAATGGTTTCTGATTTAGAAGTTACAAACAACAGTGATTAGGTTACCCACATGGACAGTACAACATTTGTGTACCGAAAGAGGGAGTTGCCATGTTTTAGACCACTCCTCAACATGCTGGATTTTGTACTGAAGGACAGGTGAGCAAAGCGTGGAAATGTTTTCAGCACCCACCTTTAAATCGTCAGCAAACTTAAACCCATACCAATCGTAACCGGTGAACTGTAGGTCATTAATGTATATCAAGAAGAGATGAGGGCCCAAGACGGACCCCTGGGGGACCTCACAGGGAACCTGAATCCCGGTCGAGGAAAAATTGTCTACAATCACCCTCTGGGTATGATTAGTCAAAAAGGCAGCGATCCAAGATTTTAGGGAACCAGTAATACCACATCCATCTAACTTAAGAAGTAATGTTTGGTGGACGACCTATTCGAAAGCTTTTTTGAAGTCAAAATAAATGGTATCAGATGGGATTCCCACGTCGAGGGTACTGGTCCAGCGGTCCAGCTGTCCAACACCATAAGCAACTGGTGGGTGGTCGACCTAGACGGGAAGAAGCCAAACTGATCCTGTGTAATAACATCGTGTGTTTCAAGAAAGACAATCGTTGTGTCCCTTACGATAGATTCAATAACCTTGCAAGCCACACAGGTTAAAGCAATAGGCCTGTAGTTAGTGGAATCAGAGGAGGAACCCTTCTTAAAAACAGGTACCATAGTCGCAGATCGCCAAGCTGAAGGAAGGCTACTTTGAGCGTAGGAGATTGAGAATCGTTTCGAAAGGGGGTAACTTATTTCGCCCAGTAATTCACGAAAAAGGAATACAGAGATGCTGTCAGATACACATGTATTACTAGGTTAGTGTCTCTTTAAGGTACACGAGTTGTGGAGTAAATGAAACATTTGGACAAGAGTTTGAATGATCCAGTAGCTGTCGCACGGGAATTAGTTGGCTTCCATCATCAGATATAGTATTGAATGCAAATGTGTCACAAAAAGGTGTGCTTTTTCAAGACTGTCCAAGATAAGAGTATTTCCCAATTTGAGGGGTGATATCCTGTGGGATTTCGAGTTAAGTTTACGATAAAGTTAAAAAAAAAGGGAAGCCTGATTTCCCTCCCGTATAGTGTCAACCTCCCGGAGTTTATGCCAAACCTCCATGGAGTCGGAATACAGTTTATGTGCATTGTTGTAGGCAATAATAGTATCAGGACTCCGATGGGACTTTAATTTGTGTTAACATTTCAGCTTTAATCTGCCGATCCTAGAAATGTGACTCAGTTGTAAACCCTGAGGGCCTGAGGGTAAGGGCATTTTGTCATGCAGAAATCCCTGAAGTTCACTGTTACTAACACATCAGATCGCAAAGCGCATGGAGTACGTATTGTTGCGTAACCATCTTCTAACGTGCATCTCTATTCTCACGCAATCTACAACAACGTAAACGACTGATTATTTTGTACTTCGTTACAGTTCAGCTTTTAGTTCGACCAGGCTGTTACAATAAATCTAAGGACCTGGGTTGATTGTCTAAGCCATTGTTGCTTGAAATTTTTGGTTGCAACGTGGAAAAGAAACGAAATTTAAATTTCGTGGTTCCAAACTTCAAAGCCCTCCCATGCATTTATCCTGACACCTACAAGCCCCAAACCAACAAAAGGACAATGTCCAGATCACCATACATTTGCGTGTAAACTTACTAGCCATGAGCATTGAGTCTATGGGATTTAACATGGGGCCAGCATTACTAGTTACTAGCTAGTCAGTAACATAAAAACAACGTTATTAACGCATCTTTCTCTCTATGAATGGTTGTCACGCAGTCTTTAATTTTTAATTTTTGTTTATCCCTGCACCTTCTCCTTACATTTACCACAATTTGAACGATTTCTGTCGCACTGGGATTTATCCTCAACATGCCATAATACGCTTTTAGTTGCTTACAGTTAACAGACTCATGCCTTCTAGTGAGGCCGCCTTTTTATCATTAACAATCATTTTTTTTAGCAATCGGATGCCTACAGTGTGATGATCTACTGTTACTTGGCGACGTCTAGATATATAAGCAACTTAGTGCCTGTTTGCTTCACATCAGTGAGTCGTTTGAGATGCATAATTTTTGCTGTTTTTTGTTTGTTTGCAATTTGTAGTAATTATTAAATATTCGTTCTGTGTTTTGGGGTGGTATATTTTAATTACTACCTGTGTCTTTCAAATTTACACCAGTGGTCTACAAAGATTGGGTAAAACATTAAATACGAGATAACCATCATCGGACATGAGAAGGGCAATCAAACTCTCATGTGAAATGGCCTCCTAACGACCCTATAAGCACATTCACCTTTCATTTCGATTGAAATTTTACAACGAAATGGTAGACCAATTTTTTTTCTGTTACACCCTGTAGTTACATATACGTGTATACATAGACATGTTCATGTATGTATACATTGAAGATGTGCACTGACAGTACACATCACTGTGTATCAGCTCAGCCTTCACACAAACTGCGTACTGTCACTGCACAGTACACAATTTGTGTGTAGGTGGAAAGAGTGTACAGTGATGTGCACTGTCAGTACGTACATAGTATTTGGAGTGTCTGTATATATATATTGTGTTCATTAAATTTTATTGTTTTATTCACTACGAACAAACTACTCCTGACATATGCTAAAAACAACATTGAAACAAATAAAACTAAAGTTATGTACAATTAAAAGAAAAAAGAAACATAGTAAAATTAGATTTCTTGTAAACGAATTATTCATTAAAATCACTAAGCCAAGGCTCACAAAGTGTGGTTAACCAGTTAAAAAGTGTTAGTATTTTAATGCTCTTTAAAAGCTTTAATTTTTTACGTCTTCAGTTAAACTATTAAAAATATTAGACAAATAAAAACCTTTGTTTCACATACCGTATTTGTTTCTCCATAGAGGAATCTGGAATTTCACTGAAGACGATCTTAAAAATTTTCATTAGCATTTGATTTTTTTTGTCTCTAAGAAAAAAAACATACTGTATTTTTGAATAATTATAAAATGTCTTAACTGCTCAATTTGTAAAATTTTAGTTTTATGAGAAATATTTTCAGAGAAACCAAGATTGCTAAACAGACATTCTATTTTGTGTGCTTTGCAACCTCCCAATTAGAGGTGTTTATACAAATTTATGAATTTCAATTCCATATCTTTTATTAATTCTTGATATTCACCAAAAAGCTGTAACATCGGGTCAACTACTACACTAGTTATTAATAAAGACACTCTGTTAGTAAGACTTCTTTCAGAGTTGGCTATAGTATGTAATGTATAACTAGGCGTTCTAAATCAAAGACTTAGAATTACTGGTTTACAAATCATGAAACAGAATTTTATTGTTTGTATGCAAACATGTTTTTCTTTCACGAATGTTTTAATTTTTTTCTCAGGTTCTGGCCGAAAGCTTTGAGAGTGTCACGATATTCTTTAGTGATATTGTTGGATTCACAGAAATGGCTGCTGCAAGTACACCTTTTCAGGTATGCAAACTATATATCATAAATACGTGTGTTCTGAGGGAAAAAGACGAAAAGGTATAGTTAACTGGGTTTATACCCAGTTCAGAAATCTACTAATTTAAATCTTTCTTAATCCAAATGCAGACGTAGAATTATTAAACGTTCTCTGCTCATTAAAGAAAAACAACTGAACCACATTTATTTGTTTCAGTATATACTATCTATCTTTTGTACAGGCTAAAAATACCCATTAAAAACAACAAAAAAACTGTAAACAAATAACAGGATTGGGGTACTTTGTTTAGAATTTCATAATGTTAGTATTTTTTAACGTTTATTTTTATGTAGTCTGAAATGCAGTCATTACCAATTTCCAATGAACTGGATTCGGTTAAGTTAATTTAACATTTTATCTTCAATATTCTTTATAAATAAATCTGAAGTTTAGTTTGGCACTAGTTTAATGTACGGAATATCAATTACACACCAGTTGTGTGAGTTCCTGGACAATTCGTGTTGGCAATATAGCATTTTCAAAAGCATTAGACGCTGGCTCACCAATTGTTTTGTTTTGTTGTTGTTCTTGACATTTTCCCGTCAAGCCTAGTGTTGTTCTGCTGAAAGGCTTATCTAGATTCTCATTTAGGAAAAAAGGTATTTTCAGGAACTGAAAAAAGGAAACGTCGCTTTATCAGAATAGTTTTTCTCTTATAATTGCATTACCATCTTCATCGCTTTGTTATGCTCCATGCTGCAGATTTTGGCTGTTTGTAGTAGTTACGTTTGCTATAAGGTGGCAAAACTGATAATGAACAACAATATTTATAGTTTATTTCTAAAAATAATTGGTAACCGGTTTATTTTCAATCAGATGAACAGTTTAGGACGCTAGAAGCAGAAAACTATTTTCTGGTCGCCGTATTTGGACGCCATCTTGAATTCCGGGGCTTAGGGTAAAACTGCCCGGTACCCAAATGTCTCAACATTTGACATTGAAAGTTTTTCTTTTTTTTTCAGTCTATATGATTGAAGATAGGTTAAGGTACCATTTCCCTATTTTAACGTGAAATATTTAAGTTTTAAGGGTAAAAGGAAGGTCTTATACTACTTGCGCTTCATTTCATCGATTCGGTAGTATAAGATATTACACGGTATTCGAGTGGAATACCTGACACAAATCTTTTGAGCAATTTCGAATTTTACCATAATTCTTTTCGGTTTACACCCTAACAAATGATACAATCCTCTGAAAAATATTGTTCCCCCGTAAAATCTCTAGGGACTCTTTCGATTTTTAAATCTGCTACCAAAATGAAGTTATCCTGTAAGTTTGAACCCTCGCCAAATTAATGAATTTGTCACCCCCATTTTTGGGATATTTTTACTGTACTACTACGCTAATTTTGTAGCACAAAACAAAAATAATTTAAAACTTTTTATTTTGTCATTTTTACACACTCCGAGGATGGGAAATTATTAATCCATCGTACTAACAAGCACACTTCTTTTAACACGCAATATTTTATTTAAATACAGAAAACAACGCATCACTTACACACCAGCACGTTTCATTACAGAGCAAAGTTTTAAACAAAATCCCGTCGTAACCTTTAGGAACCATACCACGTACAAGCCAGTGTACAGCCATATGATTGGAAAAAATACCGTGTGATGATGCAGCCGCACACTCAGGAACATGACTAGCCGTGGGGGCGGGGGTGGGGCGAGAGTGGGAGGAGTATAGTTGCCAGGTTGTGCCCCTCCCCCATGGCTGTGTGCACACTGGTTTTCACTATAGTCCCAAACGCTATTACGGGAGTTTGTTTATTTGTCTTTTTACAACATCTACGTTTCCATTCATAGAGCAAGCTTTATTTTACGTATTCAACGTTTCAGTTTAATTGATAAGGTCCCCAAAATAATAAATTCTCCGGGCCCTTATTCGAGAAAATGCCATGGGCAAAATTAAATAAGGAAATATGTTACACTGGCTTATATGTTTACACAATTGTCTAGCAATAAGTTACATCAGCAGCCTAGTACCTCACAGCCCCGAAGCAGCTCAACATCCTCCTGTCTCCCCGACACTAGCACAAAATTGACCGGCACATATTGGCTTCCCTTCCACCCTCTCACCCAGCCTGCAGCCTTTCAGTATGACAAAGCAAAATGTTGCTGTGTTGTCTTATGCTCGCTCTTTCGATAGAATGACATTAATTTGTGGTTGGCTGGTAAATGCTAAAAGGTTAGGGATGGCTTGTGGCGTATAATGGGTGAATGCTGAAAGACTGCTGACCTGGGCATTGTTAGAGCTGCCGGCTAGAGAGCTACGGGTGGCAGGTGAATGCTGTTTCGCTGCTGACCGAGTGGCTGAGGGCATTTAATGTGTAGACTAGAGAGTGGATGATTACAAGTAGCAGTGAATGCTGTAGGGTTGCATACGAAGCAGCAGTTTGATAAGCTACTGATGTAATGCACCATTAGAAACGCATATTCGTCAGGTGTAGCTAGTTAATAAAATACGTAATAATAAACATATAAACAAACTTGTTTGTTTTGTAAATAAAGGCTATTATTGCTGGCAACCGCATGACCGCTCAGTCTGTCCTCTGTCCATCGAACTTTCGTCGGGAGTGGTTGGGACGGGATGGAAAGCTACAGCAGTCTTCTTCCTAGCAGCAGAATGTGGTCCACTGTCTGATTGGTTAAAGCTATATTGCCTTCTGATTGGTTAGAATTCGAGTAGGGCTATTTCGAAGGATATTGTGACAATGAAGATTGTGTTTCGCTGCAACTTACGAACCCGATGTATGACACTGGCCCATTTTAATCCAAATGTAAGCGAGCTAATCTGTGTAAACTCAGTCTAATTCTAAAGCATATAAACTAAAGTAAACTACAGAACGAATAAAAGTCTGATATTTTATCTTAAGCTAGAGTTTATGTGCTGTGGGGAGGCCCTATTCCAATTCGACAAATGCCGGATTCTATGAAATAAGTTACAAGTTATATATTCCCCGCATACTATGTATGCTTATTTGCTCCTGGTAATTTCCAGTTGTCAAGCCCTAAGATATATTTTTTGAAAAAAATAAAAACAGGTAATAAGGTACAGCTGAACACGCCTGTGGCTTGGCTTGCTTATGTTAGCATGACATACGAGATGAAAAGGTTTATATTCAGATCTGAAAGTAAGCAATTGTTGCGTCCTGCTGAGTGATTTCAACAGATCGGTTTCTTTTACTGTGTATTATCATCACTGTCGTACTTAATGCTTATAGCACTGCTATAAAGCAGAGTATTCATTGCATAAAAATCATTAAAATCAGGGAAACAAGAGAACCAAACATCAGGAACACTTATCGCTGTAAATTTGTGTTCTTTATACCACACCTTCTACGAGTTTTTCGTGTCTCACTGATCTAAGATTTTTTTCCCCTGCAGTCTTAAATCTGCTCCTTACACTTTAGCAATTTAGAATATAATTAATTATTAGGCTTTGTGTAGGATTTGGGACGAATGCTAATGTCGAAGGATGATTACAAAAAAATCTGCATCTCAAAAACTATTTCATCAGTATCTTTTTCACTTACAGTACTTGAAAAGATTTCCTTTCAAAGTCTATTATGTTACCGATTTTTCTTTGTTGATAACTTGTTTTTTCCCCTCTTTAATTGCAGGTGATTTGCCTCTTAAACGAACTCTACAAACTATTTGATACTTTTGTGGAAAGCTATGATGCCTACAAAGTAGAGACCATTGGCGACGCTTACATGGTGGCCAGTGGGGTACCTAACCGCAACGGTATTTTCTATTATGGTACTTTAGACATACACACAAACATTCCCTTCTCTCTGTGTGGTATGTTAATATTACACGCAAAATTAGTCCAATCTAGCATTTGCAGTTACAACTTGCATTTAAGTGTAAAACTATTTTAAAACGTATAAATATTTTTGACACTAAAACGTGACACTATGTTGTACGCACATACGTCATACTTGCAGACACTTTTTTTCAGTTCTTATAATTTCAACTAGTTTAGTGGCAGACGATTGGCCGATCGTTCAACGCTTGTATCTAACCTACAATGACTGTGATTACTGAGCTGATAAGTTTCCTCAACGGGTTTTAGCCTTACTGTCATACTGCTTGCCCTGCCATCTACTTTCAGGCATTTCTTTTACTGATGCATTTCCAAAGTCATGTGGGTTTATTCTCACGTGTTTCCTCATCTCTCTACCTCCCATATCTTACCTGTTCATATATTTCCGTATCTTGCATTTGGTGCTCTTCTGTTTCTGTCTCAGTTCTTACCAAATCGTCTTTTGGTCATCTCCTTCTCCTTGAACTCGTACTGATATGGCTATGAGCTCATATTTATTGCCTCCATTTACTTCTGATCACTGTCAATAAACCTAATTATAGATGAAGTATCATTATAGTAGAGTAAACCTTGACTATATGTGCTCAGATGACTTGTGGTCAATACAGCAAAGCTTGATGGCACAGTGACATCACTTCCAGCCACTGTGGCAAACTCTTGACATCATGACATTACGAGACTTCCGATTAAAATTGCTAGCATCGAAATTCTCTAGCTGGTATCCATCTCAAAAACTATTTCATCAGTATCTTTTTCACTTACAGTACTTGAAAAGGTTTCCTTTCAAAATCTAGCTAGTACATTTTAACGTTAAAACTTAGTAAATTTAAACACGTGACGTTACCACAAATTTGCGTATTGCTACAGGGTGGCAGTGTCCGTGACTGTATCGTAAATGCCTACTACTAGTTGTGTTTTTGAAATCGTCATGGCCATGGAATAGGTGTAATAATATTAATAATAATAATAATAATAATAATAATAATAATAATAATAATAATAGTGTATTGTTTAACAATGCTCAAAGTTTTTTAACAAAAACTTGTTTGAGCTACAATACATAACATAAAAAAATAAGCAGGCAAATTAATAAACAAATAATATAAATATTAATAGTTATTTGGTTTCTACATATTACCATTATAGTGATTATTAGTTTCATATTCAGTAATTCGACAAATTATAAATTATGATACATCATAATGCTATCGTAGTTGATAATGATTACAATTAATTTTTAAACTTAAGTATTAAAATTGTCATCTTAATGTACAATTTAGTCATATTTCCTAATTTGATAGTTTAACAATACCGGTATTAATTATAAAGGTTATCTTTGCTCCTGTATTAATTTGTCTTTCAATTCTTTATTTAGTGTTATATATTCATGCATTTTTCATGGCAATTTATTAAAAATATTTGGTATATACCAATGTATATTTCTTTTTTCATATTCATTGTTTAATCTTGGCAGTATGAACATTGGTTCGTTCTTTCTTAAGTTTTCTTCCCTGTTTGGATTACGAATTTTATATTCATTTGAGTAATAATTCTTCGTTATAGTTATATAGTCCCTTACTTCAGTTAGTTTCAATATTGTATTTTCCTTGTATAGTTTGGTTGTGGATTTTGTTTTTGATTTATCTGCAAATAACACCTTAATTATTTTATTCTGTAGTTTTTGTAGTCTTTTTGTTAGGTATTCTGCTGTAAAACCATATAATTCTATTCTGTATCGTAAGATACTCTCTATCCAAGCATCACATAGTATTCTTTTATTTTTATTATTTAGGATTCCATTTATTTGGTAAATTTTTGGTAGTATATGTCTTAATTTATTTATTATCCTTAATATATGAGTTTTAAAATTCCAATTTGAGTCAATTTCTATGCTTAAGTATCTTGCTGACTTTGTTTTCTCTAAATTTGTGCATTCTTTTTTACACTTTCCATTTATTTCCCGCCTAAATTATTACAATTCCTATAGTATTTGATAATATATATTTCTTTATATTTATTCATCTTTGGCACTGTGACATCCATTTGTACTGTTTTTTCTTTACTAATAAATAACTCGTTTTCTATAAGCCAATTGTTTAGTAAGTTAAAATCATACTGTAAATATTCCATCATTTTGTCATATTTATTATGGATTGAAATGAGTGATGTTTTGTATTTGCTGTGTCATCTGCAAATAAAAAAGTTAGTGTTTTGTGAAGACGGTCTGTAATATCATTTGCATATATCAAGTATAATAAGGGGCCTAGAACTGATCCTTGTGGTATTCCGAAGCTTGTGTTGTTAAGTTTACTATTTTTCCCATTTAATTGTACTGTTGTTTTTCTATTTTGTAGATAGCTTTATATTATATTATAGATTTTCCCTCTTAAGCCTACTTTTTCACATTTCCTTAATAATTATACCTTGGGCAAACGTATTGAAACGTATTAATAATAATAATAATAATAATAACAATCTGCTTTATTGTACTAATGATGTTGTTGAAAAAAACAGTACAGGCACGAAGTCAATTATGACTTGTGTGTGCAAGCAATAAATAAGTTACAAATATAATCTTATGAAATTATATTATTATTATACATATTTTACATATACAAGTGTTAGTGATTTACTCATTATGTTAGTATTATTTATCATCACACTTTCTATTATTATTTAGTCATTATCCATTTTTTTATCCCTCGTTCCATTACACTAAATCTTTTGATGTCTCTTAATGGTACTGGCAGTTTATTGTAATTGTATGGAATAAGATAGTTATTGCCTCTTTTTCCATAAGAATTTCTATATTTTGGTTCAACCAACCAGTTGTTATTGTTCCTTATAGATCTCTTATAGATCTCCTTATAGATCTTATAGATCTCTTATAGATCTCCTTATAGATCTTATAGATCTCTGATAATAATAATAATATTAATA
>JAHWFP010033102.1:319706-331024 GCA_023313725.1 Lithobius niger | reverse complement strand
ATCAACACACCAAAACATACGCCAAGTTAATCGCACCGCTTAATAGTTCGAAGGTTAAATTGAAAACTAGAACATTGTTAATTTCGGTAGCAATGTTCAAGTTTTCATTTAACGTCCAAAGTATTATTCGGTGCAATTAAGTTGGCGAATGTTTTGGTGTGTTGATGTTACTCCTTTGAAGGGCCGAACCATTCGGAACTTCACGGCCATTTTTACCAGTTTTGGTTTTTGATATATCAGTCCTTTTTTTGAAATTGTGTATTAGACTCAACTCCACTGCCGTTCAGATGTGTAATAACGTTCCACGTCAACAAGAAATTCGTTTTCAACACTTTGCTGCTACGTTTTTCCTAGAGGCCGACCCATTCTCAACTTAGTCACCTATTTGTAGGTTTTTAGTTTGGTTTTAATTTTGTTGTAATTGTTTTATTTAGTTAGGTTTGGTGTGTTGATATCACTCCTATGGAGGGGCACCACTCTCAACTTGGTGGCCTCTCTACCAGTTTTTGGCTTTGTTTATTTTGCTTTTCTTTTACAGTTTATTTATTTTTCGTGAATTGGATGTGAATACAATTTCTTTGTCAACGTTGTTTAGATTTATCGTGATACACTAGTGTGTAGCTAGGCACGCACGTGAGTATACACGTTGTTCTTGTCCGAACTTCGGCCATTCAATGAGAGACGATGCCGACAATACTAAGAATGGTTATAACAATATTTTCGTACTGACGCGCCCTCTCACGCCTTCTCCGTTAAAACCCAGGCCCCAAACCATAAAAGGCACGCAGTTCGTATTGTACTGCAGCCATTCGTCCAATTTCATAGCTGGAAGCCTTCCCGTTATCTCGGTATCGATGAATAATCACCCTATGGAAATTAACACGGGGATGAGCGGACTAGCTAGCTAGTAACTAATAACACATTTACAACGTTATTGAGGGTCAGATATTGCATTGAAAGCATATTAGCTGGCATTCGTACACGAGTTAATTTTTGTCAGGTGGGTCATTTTTTGTCAGGTGGGTCATTGCTCTCGATTTCAACACAATTTAAGATTTTGCACCGCATTATTTTTTTTCCTCAAGTACCTGAAATGTACTCAACTATAAGCTTCAGGATATTAGACACTGACGCTTAAAAGGGTTTAACGAGCGTTAACCACTCCTGGTCATCTGCCCGAAGCCCTAAAGCCCTATGTCTGCAACAGCCGCTATGGTGTCGCGCTACAATGGTTTACAACTTAGACAATTGAATTGATGTGATGTTTGTTGCCTAACTTTGCGCGACGTGTCTAGGTTATGACCCTCAAATACGCGAAAAATCCTGAAAAAATGATGTTAGTTTTTTTTAAAACTCTCTTGATGTTTGTTCATGACGTCATAGTTTGTTCATGAAAACCTACTTGAGCGAAGCGAAATGACCTGGAGAAGGATGCACGGAAAAAATGATCTAAAAGGACAACGTAGTTTGCAAACACATCACATATACATCTTAAAATTGTTTTTGTATTAAAACGGTATCAAACATTCGTTTTTCTGAAGCACGGAGGTGTGTCGATTGAACGAGCAAAGCGAGCGATTTTATGTAAACTAAACCTTTTCAATGTGTGTTTCGCTTAGCTCTATCTGTCTTTCATCTCTCACCCTCGTAGGGGATTACTTCTGGAAGAGAAGACGTACAAACGTGCAAACAAACAAATCGTATGTTTGGATTGATGTAGGTGAAATGTAGATGTGCTGAGGAATGTGAAAAACGAACTGTGAGCAATATTTGCAATTAGTTTGCGACGAAATAATCAATACATCGAAATCAGTACAATAATCGGTAGAAGAAAAAAAACATGAAGCATGGATCGTCTTGAAGCTATTAGTTACGCACTAAGATGACCTGGAGAAGGATGTAAGCAAAAAAATAACCTAAACGGACAACGTATTTTGCAGCGTAACAAATATAGATATTAAAATTGGTTTTGTATCAACTGAATCGATGCATGGAAACCTGGTTTTAAAAAGGTCGAAACATTCGTGTTTCTGAAGAAAGGTGGCGCGTGGATTTCCACGTAAAGTAAACTTTTCAATATGTGTCTCGCTTTGCTCTCTCTCAATCTTTCATCTCTCACCTTCAAAGGGGATTACTTCTGGAGGAGAAGACACACAAATGTGCAAACAAACAAATCGTATGTTTTGAATGATATAGATGACAAGCAGGCGCGTTTAGGAATGTGATGGACGAACTGTGAACAATAATTACAATTAGTTTGCATCGAAATAATCAGCACATGATTTTGTGATGCTCTTGGAATCAAAGAAATTACTAGTAGCATGTCGACGCACACGTAGCTCTCGGATGGCCAGACTGTTGGAATGATTTATGGTTATCATTTGTTTATGCAGTGAAGCCTTACGAAAAACGCATACTGCACTCTGACCATTTGCTTGATGGTTTTAGACGTGGAATGTCTGTCAGCAGGACAAGAGTTGCAGCATGACAGCTCCTCGAGAGTAGCGAGACGACGCGGAATGAGCGAGCGAAGCGAGCAAGTCCTCTAGTTTCTATTAATTATGTTCTTCACGGTATCAAAGTGGGAGAAACAATAGATGTGAAAAAAAATGCGGTGTTCTTTCGAAGTTATTGCACCATGACGTCATGACGTCATGTATTGTTGAAGCATTGTTGGGTGATTGTTGCCGATTGTTGCAAATGGTCATTTTTCGTTAATTTCGGTCATTTAGGACCCAGCTCGGACTTTAAAAATACGCCTACACAACGAACGGGCTAATTTGCTTTCTTTTGGCAAACTTCTCATATTTGTAGCCTTTACTTTCAGAGGAGAAGATGATCATCCCCAACCAAGCACCCAACCAAGCATAAACCGCATCTTTTTAATGAGGAGAGACTAGCGGAGTCGCTCGCTTCGCTCGCTCATTCCGCCGCGTCTCGCTACGCTCGAGGAGATTTCTTGCTGAAACTCATATGATGCTGACGAACACTCCCAGCAAAAATTATCAAACATATGTTTAAGGAAGTGATCCAAATAATGTGCGCATTTTTCCACTACAGGATAAATATTTAGCCTACAACTTACTAAGAGTGTTTAAGAAAAAGTGCTGTCTCTGATGACAAACGCTGATTTTCGTTCGCTTCGCTCACTCAATCAGCGCAACCTACCCTACTACTTAATTACTGTATTTAGGAAAAAGTGCTGTTCTAATGACAAACGCTGATATTCGTTCGGTTCGCTCACTCAATCAGCGCAACCTACCCTACTACTTAATTACTGTATTTGGGAAAAAGTGCTGTTGTGATGACAAACGCTGATCATCGTTCGCTTCGCTCACTCAATCAGCGCACACATTTCCTCAGAAACGTGACTCAATCATTGTAACACCGAGAACCTCACATCACATGTAATTTGTGTTAGTACTACACTTTACGTGGGCTTTTTTGTTTGACTTTTTAAAGATTTTTTTTGTTTACTTCCTGCTCAGTGAAGATTTTTCCATCGGTTCCTTATCACTTCACTTTCTGATGACCCCTCACTAGGTGAAACAGCTGCAGAAATCAAGTGAAAACGCCACGGTTCCAATGATCTTTTATCCAACATAAAAAGTCGTTCATTTGCACTACAGTATAAATATTTAGCTTACTACTGTTTCTGATGACAAACGATGATTTTCGTTCGCTTCGCTCACTCAATCATCGCAAACATTTCTTCAGGAACGTGACAAATCAATGTAAACACCAAGAACCACACATCGCTTGGCGAAAACAGCAGCAGAAATCAAGTGAAAACGCCACGGCTTGAATGCAAATTAGGCCTACACAAGACACTAACTCTAATCCAAAGCTGCTCGTGTTTCAGCACAAATAAGGAAGGAACTGGCTAATGGCCTTACGTAAAAACTAATGCTCAAATATTGTTGTTTAAAATGATACAAACGCACACGTAAAAGTATTCCTGGCACCCCTTTCTCGTGTCAATATATTTTCTATACGTAATTTAGTATTTAGCATTTAATCTTTTCCTGTCTTTGTGTTGCTGCTAAACGATTATTCTCTTGTCCTAGATTTGTCCATTATTATAGAATCGGTGAATGACTCCCAATTTCAAAACGGGTAATAAAATAGTACTGCGAAAAGCTACCGTCTTTACTGATTGTTACTGAGAACAACAATTTAGTGACTCGTTCCTCGTTGCCGCCAGATCATTGTTGATGGACGCTCCAGAGAATTTCGAAAAAAAATTGGCAACAATCATGACGTCATGTATTGTTGAGGCATTGTTGGGTGATTGTTGCCGATTGTTGTAAATGGTCATTTTTCGTTAATTTCGGTCATTTAGGACCCAGCTCGGACTTTGAAAATACGCCTACACAACGAACGGGTTAATTTGCTTTCTTTTGGCAAACTTCTCATATTTGTAGCCTTTACTTTCAGAGGAGAAGATGATCATCCCCAACCAACCAACCAACCAACCAAGCACCCAACCAACCAACCAAGCATAAACTGCATCTTTTTAATGAGGAGAGATACAAATTTGGAACGTCCTCGTGTACCTGGAAACAAGCTGTAAAGATTAACGATATTACTGTCACTAGATGGAGCCAGGGTATTTTCTTTATATTCTACTGTGGCGCCATCTAGAGGTATTAATATCGTTAAACTTTACAGTTTGCTTCCAGGTGCAAGAGGGCATACCAAACCTTTACTCAGTAATTCGGATGGCACCTGGCTTCTTTGTTCTGTTAAAAGATATTTCTTTGTGCATTCCTTTGCTTGCTGCGATCAAGCGCTGGAGCGAACTTGATAGTGCTCGATGGCGCTAGATGCGCTTGATGGCGTTAGATGCTCCAAAGTTTCGTGTGGTGGCAACCCGCCTTTAAAGAACACAACTTCGAAATTTTATTAATAAAATCGGCTTAGATTTTACGACACTCTGTAGCAAATACAGCTGAAGTACACGAAAGCCGAACAGCAGAAAATTTGTCCATTCGTCCATAACTATGTTTTAAAGCCCAGCTGCACGAGGTATAGAAACCGTATTCTTCCAAGGTTGCAGAAGAACTATATTAAGATTTTATTTTTGGAAGCTAATCAGCATCCACATGAGAAGTGTTGTTATGGCAAAGTAGTTTGCATTTTGGTTTCAGTTTAAATTTCTTGTTTAATTTTTTTATTATTTTATTTCTCTCAGGTTCAAATATTGATTGCATTTAAATGTATTATTTGACCTCCGTGAAGAATGAGCTACCGTTCATACAAGTACTTAGTTTAACAACTGATACTGCTATTCTTCAGTGCTGCCAACTTGCACTATATAATATAATTATCGTTTACCATCCTTCTTTTGTATGTTTGTGAGTACAAATACATGTAACGTCTTCTCTCCTCGGGAAATAGTTTCCGTTTGGAACGTCAATTATTTTATACCGATGGCTCACCTCTAAATGGGCTGTCGACTTCCTACCCAACGGCAAAACAAAGAGACGCAAAAACAAGTGTTGAATAAAGAATGCCACATGACAGAAAAGAACACCCACAATATAACCAAAACAGATAATTTATTCGGTCATGAAACAATTGTCTGTTATCGAGAAAGGAAGTAGCCATGATAACATTACAGCAGTTTCCATCTCTCTTTCATGGTCGCAGTCAAATTTGGAACGACTGATCGTAATTATTTTCTCGGATAACACACGTTAAAAATATGCTATATAGGTTTTAACCCAACAGATAGGCGCAGAGAAATACCACTCCGGTAACGATTAATCCATACGTGCACGAGCAACAGCGCTCCACGAGCATGAAGCGGCGAAGCAGATGGCTACTGTAAGCCAAGGCCGACTGAGGCAGAAATCGTGTGTTTTGCCTGGCAACTCAACGTCAGTTAATGCTCCGGATGCCTTTAAAGATACATTCCTCTTGCCCTACAACTGCCACACGCAGATCTCCATCCGCGCATGTTACCGTCGCACCATTTCGCAAAACTAAGCGTAGTAACACAACGCCAACTGCGAGGAACGCAACTACTATCTCATTTAGCCTTGCTCCTGTAGACGAAACAGCATCAACACAAAAATTGTGTCGCCGCAAACCGGAAAGATTTTCGTATTTTAACATCACACTTTATAATTTTTTAGGCTAGTATCTTATAATTTTTTTTGGGGACCTAATTGGCGTATATCATTTTTATTTTTACCGCATTAGTCTTTTAAATTTTTGATCTCATGATAATTATTAGCAAACGGTTAAAAATTAACACATGCACACACACAAACGAAATGTCATGGTTATTACAAGGTAAATATTACCAGGATGCGATTAAATTACTTCCCAATATCCAACGGAAAATCTCCGAGACGCCACATTTTAAAACAAATTTTTAGCAATGAATTGACTAACGGGAAGTAAGTAGACCTTTGGGACTGTACTTGATGTAGATGATCCAGAAAAATGAATGGCGTGTGGAGGAATGTACCTTTAAGTGCTGCTCTGGTAATATAGGATGCTAGCGATGTTGTATGAACTGGCCTGTATCTGAAAAACGAAACCGGCACCTTCTCTCCCGGATGACCTTATGACGAGAGATGGAATATGAAGATATAGTTACAACACGGACACTCCCATGTCCTACGGACGTGTATATTTATTCGCTCCTGAAGGTATTTAAAAAGTAGTTTCGTGTTTTAACCTGTAGCTAACCTAAGAAAAATTGTTGAAGCTGGGCAACCAGGTATGGTTTCATTGGTGTTCTTTGGTCAGCAAAGACGAAGGCACTGGGTTTACTGGGTTACAAACGGCGTCCACCAGATTGAATTCGTTTATGTCAAATATGGAGCCACCTGATGATACATAGTTTTAGGGGAAATAACACCGTAAGTTGATGATTCGGTGAAGCACAAAGTAAAAACTGTATTTTTGGCCTTGTAGTTTATTGGGCCTACTAAACTTGAAGTGGACTGATATGTTTACTTTACTAGTAAACGTGAAGAGCACTAACGGCCTTAGGTATTATGCCTAGTTACCTTGAACTGTCGTAGTTTATTTAGCCTAGCAAACTTTAAATTGGACTGATATCATTATTCGATCTAATAAATTTGAAGTGGGCCATTTGCTATTGGTCCTTGGAAACATGAAGTGGACTGAAAGCGTTATCATACACGGCGATAGCAGTGTATATAATGATTGAAGTCCTCTTTCCAGCAAAACTAAAACCATTAATTTCTCCGTTCCTATTCAATATATTTCGACCAAACTTGGCCAGATAGTTGATATGTATGGAAGGTATATTTGTACCAACTTTTATGCAATTCCGTGCAAGAGTAAATATTGGGAGCTACACGTAAATTTGAAAACTGTTCACTTGTTGTCGTTGTTGTTCTTCTTCTTGTGTGACACGGTTTCAGAAAAAACTACTGCACCTAAACTCTGAAACATGATCTAAGCCAGAAATTTCCCTGGGCTTCATCCTAAGAGAAGCCTCAGAGAAGTCCATCACTTTTTCAATTGGTTGAGCCAATCCGGAGTTACGGGTCTCTGAACGATCATTTTGATTGTTTTACATTGTTTTAACCATTGTAATTAGGGAAGAATGCCACTCTGCAAACTCCAGATCCATTCTTCGTGCACGCGTTATGTCTTTGCTAAAAAGTTGATTGTTCAAGGGTAAAATGAAAGAATGAAAGAAGGAGGCTGATGTTAGCAAGTAGTTTTTTAGTGTGTTCGTAGGGTAATTTTAGCTGGTAAGAGTGTATGACTTCGGGTCGAAGCCCTGTAAAATAAATAGAATTGAATTGAAAGAATCCGTGTTTAAGCTAAATGCATATAGATTTAAACCAAACTGAGCTGCATTGTTAATTCGGCCTCGAAATTGGCAGCTAGAAACGATAGAATAGCGTATTTATATCGTAGATGCACGCTTTCGGAGCTGATTTGAATTGTTTCAAAGTGACCGGCACCAATCGACTGCGTGCATAAACCTTTATAGCGCAACGTCATAGCCAGAAAAAAGGTACACGGATTACAAACAAAAACGTCATGTGTGCCGTAAAAAGTGGGGTTATATGATTAAAGTTTCACTTTACTTGTTAAATGTAGCCTACACGTTTAAAAATGATGATTTTTAATTGAAATAATCAAATGTACAATTGAGAAAATTGCATCTGTTTTAGTGCTGTTGTGCTTTACAAATCACATATTTCAAAACGTAAAGCACAACAGGACTTAAACAGATGCAATTTTCTCAATTGTTCATTTGATTATTTCAATTAAAAATCATCAATTTTTATCCGTGTACATTTTAACAAGTAAAGTGAAACTTCAATCATATAACCCCGTTTTTTACGTCACACTTGACGTTTTTGTTTGTATTTTATTAAGCCCATAAAACTTGAAACTCACACAACTGTCCCTACTTTATTTGGCCTAGTAAATCTGAAGTAGACTGGTATCCTTATTTATAAGATCTAGTAAATAAAAAAATCAGATTGATAGTCTTACAATGCCGGGTGTAGTAAACCTGATGTGGACTGATAGCCTTAGTTTATCGGAACTAAGAAACTCTAAGTGAATTGATAAACTTAGTGTATAGAGGCTAGTGAATTTGAAGTGGGTTAAAGATTCACCGTTCATTTGCAGTGGATGAATGTGCATGTAGAAAAATGAGCTTCAGTTATGACAAAATTGAGGAAATTGGACATAACTGAATACGCAAAAAGCTAGACAGCTGACAGATTCGTAAAATGTTGCATACCAGTTCGGAATTTTTATTCCCTTCAATTCGTTCTCTTAATAGTACGTACTTACTTGGTTCAAAGCTGTAACACATTCCAAGGCAACTGTAGACTTTCATTGACCGAAACAACTTGGCACTGTTTGGATCCTGGATAAACACAAAGTGGAAACCGTATGCACTACTGCTGTTTGTTATGTTTATACTAACTAAGAATTGCATTCTTCAAAGCAGACGGCATTGATGGAATAATTGTGCTACAAAATGGTAAATATTTTGTGTAATTTATCAGCAAAACTGTGCAGCCAGAATCAATAAATACTTTAAAAAATAACTGTAAGCACATATAGGCGAGTTGTAAATCGTTGTGAGTTGTCAGGTAATATACAAAATATTAAGGAAAAAGTGTTTCTGCGTGAATTCCCAAACCTGTCAATCAAGGCCAGCATAAATGTTTTTTTTTAGCATTGCGCAAAGGTGCTTCTCATCATCTGCTGTCAACAATCGGTATCAACGGTAAATGTTGACCAAAGTGTGCATTGGCTTCAAACAGTGATTATCGATTCTGTTATGGCCTTTTTGATAATTTATGTTCATAAATCAACAAAATTCTAAATGTTATTCTGGTTCTTTTTTGCAGTAAAATATAGGACAAAAAACACTATTTTTAATGTGCAATTTTTACCCCCCCCCCCTCCGGTAAAAAAAACTAATAACATGCTAATTAATTTCATTGGTTTGCAGTAACCTAGTTAACGAAAAAAGCAGGCTAAGTAGGAGCGAGGTCTAGACTGAGTTTGGGAATTCTAGAACCAGAACTTTAGGTTTGGGACCGAAAGAAACTCAAGCCTTCTTTGGGCCTAACTACGGAAACTAGCCTAACTAAGGGTCCGTAAAAACGGGCCTACTAAAGGCTTAGGTAGCCAAAATTCCCCTAACTAAGGACCTAGAAGGGGTCCCTGGCCCAAAGGCTAACTCATTTTTCCATGCTGGCCCCTTTGCTTAAATACGGTTTGGTCACCCCTGACAACCGCGAAATAACAAGGGTATTATGGGAACTGGAAGTGGAAATGAAATGCATGCAGGAAGAGCTGACGATCTTGGGGGTTCGCCACATATAATCAAATCAACCATTGCAGTCGACTGTATGCCACCACGTCCACCACGTACAGCTGCCAGGTGCGGGAGCAATGTGCTCCCATATGCCCATCATGGATAACCATTTCAACTGGCATTGTGTTACATGATGTCTCTATCAACATTACACAAACGTTGCTTAACTGCCCGGTTGAGACCAGATAACTTAAACAGTGTGTCTGTTACTTAAGTGAGTAATTACTTCAGAGGATAACAAAGAAGTTTCGATCACAACCCTACCATTAAGGTAAAGTCCAGCCCCTACTTGGTTCCACGTCTAGTGCTTCTTACATTCTGCTAGCACAACGTTTTAGTATTATTTTGAATTGCTGTGTTACAATACAAGATCGACTAAGCCAGCTCGCATACATTCTTTCCCCTCTAGCAATGCCTACTGAGTTAAACCTTCTGTGTGCTCCATGGGTTGTGTGGAGTTAGTTATAATATATGGCCAACGTGAAGCACTGCCGTTTGCTCAACAGGTTCGCTCCCCTGAATAACCAACCCTCTGCTTTCGCCTCAGGAGTCAGGGTTGCTCTGTCTTGAAAAAGATGGCTTTTAACTTCCATTCTTGAGTTCGTTCTGCTCAAGATACGACTGTAACAGTGGTTGGACCATGTGTCAAGATAGTGTGGTTCATCCGAAATTGGCATACAGAACCCTTCTCAATGTCTGCTTTTAGTAAGGATTGTACCCGCAATCACAATGGTCACGAGGAAACGATTGTGTTTGTTTGCAATCGTACAAATGTGTTGCACCTTTGTCACAATGAACGACTGTATTATATGGGAACCTTTTCCCGTTCCTATTTGTTGACACGAACTCGGGTGTGAATTGACGTCTTAGTTGGTTGCTAAATTTTCCATCATAATGTAAAAACAGTTTTTAAGCTGCGTAAATATTTTATTTCGTTAATCTGGCAATGGGCATGATACAACCCAACTTCATACATTACTTAAATTCGGCTCAAGTCGTCTTTGCCATTTCATGTATTTTCGGAACCTTCTTTCTGGTTGGATAGCATGGCATGTGAGGAGCTTTATCAAAAAACTGTATATTTCGATCGAAGTACCCAACTTTTACATTCCCATTACCCATCCGTAGTACGAAACTCAGAAATTTCCTTAAAATTCAAAAAAAATTATCAGACACCCTGTTCTGATAGTGCACCTCACTGTATACCAACTCAGCTTCCAAACGACTTGTGTACTGGCAGAACATATTTTGCATACTTTTTAACTCACAAAATATCTACTGACAGTACATTCGTTTGGATGCTGACCTGTTACACAGTGAGAGTCTCTTTAGAGTGTATAGTTATCCCTTGCAGGATCCACTGTCATACTTTACAACAAGTGGTAATCTCAGCAAAATGAAAGTAATAATAGGCCAGTCGACAGACGAAAAAGTTACTAAGGGACTGGTCATTATTTATCGCCGAGGGGGGGGG
>JAHWFP010033102.1:297027-319696 GCA_023313725.1 Lithobius niger | reverse complement strand
CCCCCCCCCCCCCCTCCGTGATGTGACTATTCACGAGGTTTGAAGCTGTTAGTAGGAATACCACAAGTTTAGTTTTTACGTACAGAGAACTTTGCAGAAAACCCTTGGCACCTGGTTTCTTGACTTCTTCTGTCTTTCAGTGCTTGCTATGTTATGGATGTGGGGATACAAGCAAACAGTATGTTCATCATACTTATTGTATGAAGCTCAACAAGAGATGGGTATAAGGAATATTTTATAGAACATTTTTACCCCAACGTGTCTTTTCGTTAAAAACGAGACACATTTCCTTACAACTATTGGTTACTGTCGACATGCGGAGCTACTAACTTAATTTGGCTACAGCACTAATCTTGGCTGAAGGAAATCATCTATACAGATACAGACAGTCTCAAAAGGTATACGAAAAGCGAATTTTTTTTGGGGGGGGGGTCACATTATTTTTGACCCATGATGGGGGGTCATCGAAAAGTTGGTGGTAACATGTCCATATCCTCTGCCCCCCCCCCTCCTCCCCAGCCATAAATAATGACCGGTCCTTAATTAATATTTAAATACGCATGTGTGATTTGCTGAAAATTTTGATAGGAAACAGTAGAACCCAACATTCTTGAGCAGAAAAAGGAAACCGTTCATAACCAATGAAGAATTTTTTTTTGTAATAAATAAAAAATAATTAATAAAAATAAATTTCTGCTGAAATTTCTTTCTTTCACGTGATTACCTATTCAAGATACCACACTGGAGGTGAACCAAAAGAGTGATATTTGAAAGTGCTTTGTGAGAATCAAGTACAGAGAGAAACGCACAAGTTGATTATGAACATGAGTTAGAGGCCATTTATTCGAAAATAACCTATTGAAGTTAACACTAAAATAGCTTACCTTTATGGAATTTAAATTTTTACAAAAAAATGACCAAGGGTTTTTTCAAAATTTTTAACACGTTGAGATGAACTTACCAGTAGGTAATGTACCGTTAAATTCGACAGAGGTTCTCCCAACTTTTCCCAAATATCGGATGCTGTGATATTGCCATCCTGCAGGAGACGATCTATAATACTGATAGGTCCATACACGTCTTGCAAATATTTATCGAAGGAAGTGTCACTATCATCATCAAAATAACTTGGGCAAACAGTTATCGAAGGAAATAGTATGGTTTTATTGTAAATCTCGTATTTAGTCGATTTCGTAGCATCCGCAACAAATGCTGAAATATTCCCTCCTAGTTGGTAGAAGCAAAATCCATATGTTGCTATTGACACAGCTAGCCATAATATTCGTATCTGAAGTGATGTTTTTTTATCAAATACATGGCAGAATCCGGGCACCTCTGCATTGAAATCGTCTTCAGTTGGGCGTCCTCTGATGGTCTTAAAATCTGCCTTTGCTGATTGTTGATCCAAAAGCAATTGTGGAATTTTTCTAGCCAATCGTGTTCTACGATTGTTGGGTCCAACTGTAGTCATCGTTTTTACTCTTAACCTGATAATTAAACTATTATTATGAAGTAGAGAATTCTTAATAGAGCCGTAGAAATCAAATCGTAATTCCACCGACTACTAACTTCTGCTGAGAAAATGTCCGACCTATTTTAGGTTAATGCGAGGAAGTAACCCCCACAAAGAAGTGGAAACACTTTGCTAAGCAGATGTGCCCTTGGTCTTCAAGCCAAGAAAATGCGAGGTAAAATGTCGCCCAATCACTGAATGTGAAATGAGACTTTAATCATAGCTCCTTTACACACGTGCCTGTAGACAAAGGAATAAATTTCTGAAAAACAAACAACTTCCCTTGAACCAAACAAACAAGGGGAAAATATTCAGTGAAATTATACTCGCAATAATTTCAAAAAAGATAAAAGACATTGTTAATGAACATTCAATTTTACATTTTAAAATGTTGTACTTTTTTGTAAGATATTTTTATGTATTCAGGCAGTACAGTGTCATGTACGATTTGGTCGCCAATTCTTGAGGATTCTTCACGAATCACAGTAAAAAAATGATTTGTAAATAACTAACGTACTGATGGCAGATTTAAATGTATTTCTTTTATAAAAAACAAACAGGAAGCTAATGCGTGGTTTCATGTAAATGAAGAGAGAATACACATTCTTTCACATTAAAACGGCTATAAAAGGGAAAAATGACACACAAAATGGCTGTATTGTCTTCTATTTTTGCTTTATTGCCTTTGGCCTACCATATTTGGCAATGGAGCCTGGAAACTTACACACCATGTCAGTAATAATATAATGTTTTACCGTTACACTAATATAAGAATAATTAGTTGCGTTAAGGGCAAATAATAATAAGACCCAACACTAAAAGATTCAGGATAACAAGTGGTATCCCTGAAGGGGTTCCATACCTTTTTATTAAGACTACAGCACAGACTACAACGTCATGCACATTGCATCATAGTGAAATGAAGGAATGTGGTACATCCTCAACATAAAGGTTCCAATGAGCAGACACCACACTTACCACCCTACAAAATGGTAAGGTATACCCTATTACATTTTCAAAAATTTCGATAGAGCAAGGGTGAGCTATTTAAACAACGTACATAAACATTAATCGAAACAGGCAAACACTGAACAAAGGCTAAACTTTGAAGAGATTCAAAAATAAAATTTGAACTTAAATATTCAGAACTGTTGACATCATCTTGGCACCCATTTTCGAAATAGGAATCTCTTAATAATTTTAGAAAAATGGAAATCTTCTTAGGAATCGTGAACTCCCTAAAAAGAAACAAAACACATGAACCGAAATAATATGTGGCCACCAATTAAACTTCCTGAATAATCTAAGATTTAAGACGTGTTGGTCTAATTATTTTCTCTGGTGGCAGGGTGGTGAATGCGCTACTTCTAATGAATCCCGGAAAGTTCGGTTTCCACTACCAAGCCATACTAAGCGCAAAACTTGACATTCTGAAATGGCTAGTTTCTCCGTCGCACATGATAAAATACATTGGAATCAGAATTGCACTTTTCAGTAAACTTTCCAGTTAACCGTCATTCACATTCTTCAATGACAGCCATCCTGTCACACGCAACGATACCACTAGACTGAACAGAATGACTTTACCAGAATCACCTGTATCCATTTCCCGCTCAATGTATTACAATCTAAATCCTACTGCAGGAGGCAGAGGAACAATGCGATGCATCATTAACTACTATCGTCTATTACCATCTGTGAAGTGAGTGAACACTGAAAGAGAATCCCCTTTTTGATAGTAAGTTGAGAAAGATGAACCAAGTCTCATTACAAGGAGTAAGGGCAACAACAAAAAACTCCACCACATTATAAGGAGCTCCATTCAAGAACGGTCTGCTATTAAATTATC
The DNA here is from genome assembly GCA_023313725.1 of Lithobius niger. Taxonomy (NCBI): domain Eukaryota; kingdom Metazoa; phylum Arthropoda; class Chilopoda; order Lithobiomorpha; family Lithobiidae; genus Lithobius; species Lithobius niger. The sequence continues at coordinate 316,334 of JAHWFP010033102.1, read as the reverse complement.
CACTCAATTAAATATTGACGAAACCCCCTACTTAAAGCATTGCAAAGAGAAGGAGGAAATAAAGCATACGTAGTATGCAAGGAGTTGACAACTCCCAACTTATACCGTAGAATCCGGCGCTTGTCGAATCTGAATGGGGCTTCATCACAACATGTAAACCCCAGCTTAAACGTAAATATCAAATTTCTTGTCAATTCTGTAGATTATTTTAGTTTATGTGCTTTAGAATTTAGGTTGCATGCTTGATTTTGGTTTATGTGTTTGAGTTTACACAGATTAGTTTGCTTACATTTGGTTTAAAGTAGTCCAGTGTTGTACGTCGGGTTCATAAGTTTCAGTGAAACGCAAGCTTCGTCCCTTTGAAGTAGCTAGGCTCGACTTCTGACCAATCAGAAGGCGATATGCTTTAACCAATCAGAGAGCGGAACACATTCGGTTATTAGGAGGAAGCCTGCCGTAGCAGACACTGCTCTCAATCTGCCTGTACAGAAAGCCACCCACAGTAAAAGCCGTATCAACTTTGCCTCCCATAATGCTCCGCAAAAAGGCGACACAATAGCGACTCGGCAAGTTTGCCAAGTAGCGCCATCAGTTGAAAAAAATTTGGAAACCTCGTCGGTTAGTTTGCCTTTTCACCGCTTGGCGTAGAGATGACAGCACCTAGCAAACGTCCTCTACCCTTGATTTTAGTCGTCTTATTTGACTTGCTCTGATACGGCCTGTAGTGTGGGAGGCTTTCACTTGTAGCTCCATTTGGAATGCGAACGACGTTTCTTGTTTTGAATCTGAACATTGCGGCTTGCACATACGTGAAAAAAAAACAATGATTTCCGGACGAATACCTGATTGACAGGGGATGGACTGAGCGGTCATGGGATTGTTAGCGATAATAGTCTTTACTAGGACAGCCCCACCTTTTACGGCCGGTTTTATAGAACATTGTTGTGATTTCCCGTTTGAATGAAAATACCATGATTTCCCGTTATCAGGTGCCCAAGTTTTCATTACATTTAGTTAAATTCAGGGTTAAGAGAAATAGAGGCCTAGATTCCGTTTGCATGAAAATAGTGGGACTGGGAAAAAAACATGACGTCATCAGTACTTGTGCCTCTTTGTTGAAAACACAGTTCGAATCATTACTTATACAGACTATTCCGTCATTGGTTATACATACAATTCCGTCATTACTTATACAGACAATTCTGTTTGACAAACGAAATAAGATTTTCGAGATTCCCACTGCGGACGTCAATAAAATAGGGATTATCGAGATTCCCACTGCGGACACACACACACACATATAAATACGCACACATACTCAAACATTAAACATTTCAAACACAAACTGCGTTCTCTTTCTGACATAATCATTGAGTAATAACAGTCCTTATTCCCTGGAATTGGAGTCCAAATAAGAGTTCGTTCCGTTCGAGTGAATTGTAATCCGTTTTTATTTGTACACTTTCACAGCTGTGAGTTTGGAGACACGAGCTCTAATGTTTTTTTTTCTAAACGGCGAATCCGTTTTTTGTCCAGTTAATTGAGTATATTCGACGATCTTTCCCTCGTACATGGCAGAAAATAGAAGAAAGTAAAAAAAATAGCCTACTGTCAATCCAGCCAAGACGTAGGTCACATAGGCACCGGATAATTTGGCACCGGAAACATAGGCACCCCAATTTAAGCACTGGACGTGTATGCACTCTGATATATAGGCAACAATTATTCTAATTTTTTTTAACTAGCCACAAATTCTGTATCGTTTATTTTAAATCTGGGACACTTATTCGTAAGTGGCCGTTGGGGGGGATTTTCGCAATATTTCGAAAATTTTTGTGGTAAATTAATGTTCCAAATTACGCTGCCACGCTCTCTGCGACTAACACATAAGAAATGTTACTAGAGATGCCAACAAATCTTTAACAGTTTTGAATGCTACGAGCATTTTATAGCAAACTCCCCCCCCCCCCCTTAGGCCCCAATTTCAGGGCAATGCATCCCGATATTTTTTTTTTAATTAAAAAAACATGGTGCCTGTTTGTCCGTTGTCTATATATTTGAGTGCCTATTTGTTCAGTGCCTACGTGTCCGGTGCCTAATTAGTCAGTGTCTAAGTGTCCTCTTCTTCATCAAACGTAGTTCCTTTTGCTAGAGTAGATTCGAACAGAAATCCATCTGACGAAATTTAAAAAAAAAATTAAATTCTAAGAGAATTGTACGAACAGCACAGCTTCACTGGCCAGTTAATAGCGTCTGCAAGAGCTACACATATCTAAAAGTGCCATGTAATCGGCACTGACCCTAAACCTTTAGCTGACGCTCATCTATACTATGGTTCATGAGCGTCCTTTGGGTAAAATCAGCGGCCTTTAGGTAAAAGATCCAAAGGGCGCTGATGGAAAAACCATGGCTATACTCTAGCTTTATCTCAGTCGGTTGCTAGTTGAAACTAAGGAGCACCATCTGTCGGCATTAATTTCGTCACGTCCCAGCAAAACAATGGCGGCCTCTTTATAGTGTTTTGGTGATGCAGTAATGAAATTGTTATATCGGATGTATGTAACATGTTGTGACCGCTCCTTTTGTGTCCAGTTGTTATGTTGGTGACCGAAGTTAAGATATGCGAGTATAATTACCCTTTAATATAACTAATATTTTGTTGTTATTGTTATTTTGTTGGTGAAATGCTGCTTACACCTAGAGATTGAACCAATGAACCGAGTTTCGATTTTTATGCCTGAAAGTGGACGCGTTAACAGTGCCAAGAGGCTTTTGCAAGCTATTTTCATGTGACTACACTATTCTTGTTGTTATTTTATTGGGGAAATTTTGCTCTCAGAAGTTTGTTGAAAAAATACGATTTCACCAATTTTTGAAAAATACGTCTAAAAGCAATAATAGAGTAACTCTGTTATTACTAAGGTTAATACTAAGGTTATTACTAAGATTAATACTAAGAGTGGTCTGTGGCGACAAGAATTCTAATAGTAATGCTACGAATATAGCTGCAGGTTCAAATTTTATCGAAGTAGTCTGATGAAGAGAGCATGACAATAAATATCAGGATACATATTAGATATCTAGCCAAAATCTTGTTCATCGTATAATTATATCTAATCTAGTTTATCTCATTTAAGTCAAACCTCATTTATCTTGTTTATCCCTAGTCTTGCAAATTTCGTTTATCTCCTTTACATCAAATGTAGTTTATCGTATTATTCTCCAGTCTTGCTTCTATCTCCTTTTCTCAAATCTCGTCTATCTGCCTTATCTAAAAAAAGCGTTCACCTTAATTATTTCATATCGCGATTATTTCATATATCAAAATTAGAGTTATCAATTTATCAGAAATATCGCCAAGAAAATCAATAACGGATAAAATTATATTAAAAAAAATGATGCGCATATAATCTCGTTCATCTCATTTAAGTGAAACCTCATTTATCTGATTAAATCTTGTTTATCCCGTTTCTTGCAAATTGCATTTATCTCCTTTTTATCAAATCTAGTTTTCCTTGTAATCTCTAACCTGCTTATCTCTTTTATACCAATTCTCGTTTATCTGATTTAAGTGCTCAACTAAAGTATCTTATATCGCGATTATTGGGTGGAATTTAATTATCTGAAATATCTCCAAGAAATACAATAACAGATGTTAATATTAAAAAACGCTTATGCATATAAAATACGGAAGTAAGCCTTAAAAAAACTTAGTGCTCCAAAGATACAGATGCAAAAAAAAAAAAAGATGTAAGCCATCAGCATTGCACTAATACGTGTGTGCTGATGGCTTACATGTGTTTATCTTGTATCTATGACTCTATATAGCTTTACGTTTTTTTTAAGGTTTACGTACATATTTTTTCCGCTTAAGCATTTTTTAATACTAATTAACTATAACTTCACCACACAAACCGATCCTGCATGAAGTCAGTGTACAAAATGATGTATTAGTGAACATTTTGTTGTCTACAGACAAATCTTGACGATCACTGGCCCATATTTTACCTTTGTCAAAACTGACAATGGTAAAGATTGGGTCAGTGGTCGTTGAGATTTGTCTGTAAACAACAATAATTTCGTAGAAAATCACTTTTGCCATCATTTTTTGTACACAGCAGCCACCAGGAAAATTTGCTGGAAAGGAGTTGAGTGCTAACATTCACAAATCTAAACACACGCTAGTGTGTCGCACTCAGTTAGGCAACAATCATCACAACAAACATCACACTAGTTCAATTGTCAAGGTTGTAAACTATTGTAGCGCGGCGCCATAGCGTCAGTGTTTTATATCTTGAAGCATAGTTGGGCACATTTCAGCTACTTGGGGAAAAATAATAATATGGTACAAAAGCTTAAATTGTGTTGAAATCGAGAGCAATGACCCACATGACAAAAATTAACTCGTGTAGGGATGCCAGCTAAGCTGCTTTCAGTGCAAAATCTGACCCTCAATAACGTTGTAAATGTGTTACCTAGCTAGCTAGCTAGCTAATTCGCTCATCCCCATGTTAAATCCGGTAGGGTGATTATTCATCGATACCGAGGTAACGGGGAGGCTTCCAGCTATGAAATTGGACGAATGGGTGCAGTACAATACGAACTGCATACCTTTTATGGTTTGGAGCCTGGGGGCGTAACAGGGATGGCGTGGGAGGGCGCGTAAGTACGAAAATATTGTTATAACCATTGTTAGTATTCTCGGCATCGTCTCTCATTGGACGGCCAAAGTTCGGACAATGAGAACGTGGATACTGACGTACGTGCCTAGACACACACTAGTGAATCACGATAAATCTAAACAACGTTGCAAAGAAATTGTATTCACGTCCAAATCACGAAAAATAAACCAACTGTAAAAACAAAGCAAAATAAACAAAGCCAAAAACTGGTAAAGAGGCTACTAAGTTGAGAGTGCTTCGGCCCTTCAAAGGAGTGATATCAACACACCAAAACTAACTAAATATTGTAATACAAATTACAACAAAATTAAAACCAAACCAAAAACCCATAAAGAGGTGACTAAGTTGAGAATGGTTCGGCCTATAGGCAAAAGGTAGTAGCAAAGTGTTGAAAACCAATTTCTTGTTAACGTGGCACTTTATAGTACTCACGTCCACAGTAGTGGAGTTGAGCCAATACACATTTTAAAAAAGGAGTGATATCATATCAAAAACCAAAACTGGTAAAAGGGGCCGCCAAGTTCCGAATGGTTCGGCCCTTCAAATGGGTGATATCAACACACCAAAACATTTGCCAACCTAATCGCACCGAATAATACTTCGGACGTTGAATGAAAACTTGAACATTGCTACCGAAAGTAGCAATGTTCTAGTTTTCATTTAACCTTCGAACTGTTAAGCGGTGCGATTAACTTGGCGAATGTTTAGGTGTGTTGATATCACTCCTTTGAAGGGCCGAACCATTCGGAACTTGGCGGCCCCTTTTACCAGTTTTGGTTTTTGATATGATATTGTAGATTTCATACAAGCACGAATGGTATTCGGTGTGAGAATTTCCGGTTTCTTTCCACAAAACGATTCTACTAAACTCAACATCATTTTGTATTTACAAAGTATTTAACAGTCAACGTTTAAGAGCTAAGGTCTATTTGGCGTAGCGGTACTAGTCCCCATCGCATTTCGTCCCCCGTAATTTCGTTTGAGAAAGCCTTGCTTCAGCCTTGCTTCCTAAGTAGGCTAAACCTCATTTCTATGCTGTTCATTCACGGAGTTAAACGTGTAGCCACGAATGCTAACGAGAAGCAGCTTTCGTGTTTCCGTTAAAGTCCGATCATTCACAAAAGTGGCGTCACCCTCTAAGTGAGACATACTGTATAGATTTATGATTTCTTTGTCGTTGAACACTCAAGCACCGAGTAAAGCTTTTCATTTATACATAACTACGGAAGTAGAAAGGTCAACTGTGGTCTTTTTAGTGTTAGTGGAGCATGATGCTCGTTTGGTGGCAAGAAAACAAAAATTCTCTTTATTCAGTTGTCATGTCTATATAAACGCAAGAGTAGCTATATAAAGGTACTTTGGAATAAGAAGCAACAAACTCAGCCTTACATAATATATTCTATCGTTTGACAAATCACGTCATTTTCTCGATCTTTGAAATCGTTGAAAACAAAAATACGACTGGTATATAGGCTTCAGCCACCATCAGAGCCTTTTTAGATCAAGACACTTAGCCTTTCTATGTCTAGACTCAGCTATCTTGTCAGGACAAGCAACCCTAGTAATGTTCCTTATAAGGTGACCTCTGACACACTCCATCGAAAACCATAATGCCAGAAGTCGGCGAGAGGAACAGTTTTGCCAGGTAATTCCAATAAGAAATTCGTAGGATTTTGTATATGCTATAATCGACATGAGTACGTGTCGTCACTTTCCCTTTTATCCCCTAAAATGTCAGGAATGGAGGAGCATAGGTCAGGATCGATCCTAGGACCTCCAGCACATAGGATAGCCGTGCTACCCCAATTCGCTGAGCAGGTCTCCGTTCCTGTCATAGGAAAGGCGAGAGTTTTACACTAACCAACTCTCCTCTTTCCTACGGAAGTCTTTATAAACCCCTGTTTCAAATAAAAAGAAACTTACCTTGAATCAGAGAAGACCGAGCTGTGAGTGAGTAAGACTTGGGAGTAAGACACGTGTTATGTCTCACCAGTTTTTCATCTTCTGCTTTAATTGGATCCCTCATTGTCCACGCAAAGAGAGAGAGAGATGAGATGACATATTGAGTGACAGCAATCACACTGTGATCGGTAAATGTTCTCGAATGACGTTTTGGCGACCCTTCAACGACAAGTAACCCGATGTAATCATAAAAGCCGCTTTTGTGAAGCTGGAGTCTTCTTTAGTTGAATTGGGCAACTTGGAATCACAAGAGAATTCTTAAATTAAATACAGTTTCGTTGCGGCTGCTGAAAAGGTTTTATTAGATGTCGATTGCTACCTGACAGTCTGATTATGATCCGAGTGTCAAAAGAGTGTATTTAAGCCCTCATGTTAACAAAATTAAAACACCTACTTGACTTTTTTAGTTCGGTTGGCTAAGCTTTCAACTTTTACAAAGTTTGCTATTGGTTAGGCAACTTTTAAACTTTTTGCGTTCGAAGTAATTGTATCTCAGTTAAAATATATTAAAATATAAAAATAGCCTGTTATGGTTAACAGAAATCTTGCAGAATTCAGTAGGCTGTAAGCTTGGTGGAAGCCGACTACTAATTTTACCCTCATTTCTAAGTTAGCCGACGACATGAAAACTGGGATGGAGGTCATCAATTTGGAGGACCACTATCATCTATCAACCATCATTAATATTAATTTCTTTTTAGCCTTAAGTCAGCCGAAGCAATTTAATGCTCGTGCGGCTGAACTGGCTCAATTTTGAACATTACCAGAGAAGAAGAAATATCTGGTCAAGGGAGTTGCCAACCCGGGGATTCGATCCGGGAAATCTCCGATCATCGTAGGGCCCGAAAGAGGTCCAAAATTGGCCAGAATAGTTCCCATAGTCGCTGAAGGAGCATGGTAGCCTCTCATGCTACCCTGGCCGGCAGCCTGGGTTTCCTTTCCAGGGGTTCGACCAGATCCGCAAATCTCCAGCAACCAGGCTGAGCTCTGTTACCACTCAGCCACGATGACCACCTGCCTCTCTCCATCGAGAAGTGTCACTCATTTCACAACGGAAGACCTTTGCTTTCTGTTTACTCCATTGGAAATTTCATTCTTGATATTAAATATGAGGTTACTGACCTTGGTGTAAGGGTCATAAGCAATCTAAAGTCCACCGCACAGTGTATGATACTGCTTACCAAGGCTTTTCGCCATTTACATTATAAATTTCGGATTTCAAAGTCTACGTACGTCCGTTTGGTCGCCCTTCCTTCTCCAAGACATTGACCGATTGGAAATGGTGTAGCGCTCCCCCATTCGGTCTCTACCTGGTCTCTGGCACATCTCTTATACTGATCGTCTGCGCCTCTCCAGCTTAAACCCCTTGAACTACGTAGACTACGTGCTGACTTGGTTTTGACTTTTCACACTGGTAGTGTATATTCTCTCAACTGCAAGGCTACCTCGTTATGTGCTACTGTTTGACCAGCGGGTATCAGACAGTAAATGATGCCAGACAAACTCTTTGTACAGCCCACAACAAAACTATTGAGAACATACCAGCAATGGCTGATGCTCTAAGGTTACATATTCTGTGGAGTTGCTGCCAAAGGGGTAATAAATGGGAAGCGCTGAACAGCTGCGTGCTGTTATCTGACATTGAAGAGTGGGGCTGGAGTGTTGTGCAGTTTACTTACTATCCAGTCTAAACAACACAGTCCTTAAGCTTCACAAGCACTAACGAGAAATTTGTAACTTGATAGTGCAAAAAGATATTGTCAAGAAAATGTGTGTAGCTTTAAAAAAATCTGCCTACGCATTATGTTGCAATAGAACACTGTAAATAAACCTAACAAAAATATTTTGAGTTTTTTTAACTTAAAAAGATGAATTCTTATTTTATTATTTTTATGTTTTGAGCTATTGATCTGTTACATAGTTAAACTACAAAAAGATGGTATATAAGAAACGGAATTAAAAGCACTGAGAGCTACTTAGGACTGAGAGCTAAAAGGACTGAGAGCTAACAACATGGCGGGCACCAGCCACGCTGCTGGTAGCTCCTGTAAATTTTGTAAACAACCGGTCTGTGTGATTAGAGAGGCAGTCTGTTGCAAGTCATGCATGGTCCTAAGTCATGGTAAATGCACTAATTTACCTTGTAACATCATTAGATCGATCGCTACCGAGGATTGTCCCAGTATCGTTGACTTCTGTCCGGACTGCTACCCATCCTTCCAGTTAGTCACACTTCAAAATCGCATCACTGGATATCTTTTCCGAAGGTATGACTTCTTACAACATGAACTTCAGTCGTTGTCTGATACTGTAAATTCTGTTTTTTTTCGTTTATTACAAGACACTAAGTCAAATCATGATGCTCCTTTGAACTCGGCACTGTTGCCGTCACTCCAGCACCAACCTCCTGCTGAGAACGAAGTCTACTCGCGTGTGACGTCACGTTGCTCACTCAATACGGACGAACGATCACTAAATGATTCCAGCAAAGCTACGCACGCTCGAATTCATTTGTTACCTCCAACAATCGACTCAGTGCCATTTACAATCAAGACATCACGTACTGAGTCTAATATAGTCTTGAATAATCATGTTATTTCGTCCCGTTTTTCAACCACTACGATGCTTGCTAACAGCCCATCCTCTACCTCTCTGCCAAAGCGCATACTGCCTCTAGACAGTGGCGCAGTCCTTCCAGAGATTCCTGTTGTGCAAATCAACACTGATATCAACTCGGCGGGAACAACTGGACTACTCTCCTTAGTACCGGTGCCCAGATCAAAAAATTAAACCAGACTCGGCGCCAGTGATTATTGAAAGTACAGAAGCTAAGCATGTGTCGTAGGCTTCTCCATTACAATATCTCCAACTTCCTATTGACCATGGCGCTTCCTCTCAACTCGAAACACCAAACTGTCAATCGTCCACTGATCTCAATTCAGAGGATGGCTTTCGAATATTTGTATCGAAAAGTGAATTCAACAGGCAAAAGAAACGTGCAAACCGTGATAACTCGAATTGTGTTGCCCTTTATTCATGCTTTCCCAACAGTTCAAACGCCAGTAATTCCTCACCCATCCTTACTACCTCCACAAATTTCCCCAAAAATCAAACGACTTTCATGAGGCCTCCACTCAAGCTGTTAAAAGTCTTCATCCGAACACCACAAAAGAGACTATCATCAGTAGGATACATAAGTCTTTAGACATAAGAATTGGATGCTTCCAGTTACGGATGAAACACCCATCACGACGAATGAGGAATCTTGCGATATCATTATGTGCTCCAACATATGACCACGCAATGCAAAGATTGTGCATTTTATTGGTAGACCACGCAAGCCTACTACTTTCAGGTCGCATAACAGAAGTATGGGGGCCACTTCTTTCAGCAGTATGGCCCAGTCTACCCTTGACCAATTCCTTAAACTAATGCTTCCGCATCAGCCAACTGACAGCCCTTAAGTGGATGGAATTGATAATCCTCAACACCCAGTCCTTGATACCCCGTCTCCTCAAGCCTGCAATGAGGCCATATCTTCAAACATCACCCTCCGAAAAACACAAAAGATCTCTGTCAAAGAGATTCCACTGAGGCTGAACTGAAGGACGACTCCACGTAGTGGTACGACGTTTCATGTAATGAGGACGACCCTGAAGCCTCTCACGAACCAAAGGAGGAGGGGGTTTAATCGAGGACAACCCTAATGCCTCTCATGAACCTAAGGAGGATGGCAAACTTCATCAATCCATTCAAGTATGTTAAACCTCATTCAGCTCAGCATCGCAAATCCAGCCTCTGCACTATTGATTCCATTAAATGAATGTACTTTAATGCCTTGGGTATTCTTAATAAACTTGACGAACTGTCTGTACTCATTGCTACGAATACCCCGGATATCATTGGCATCACAGAAACTCACCTCTCGTCTGGCACATCCGACCGTGCTCTGCAGATTAACGGCTACAGCCTTTAGCGTTCAGACCACACCGTAAAATCTCACGGTGGAGCTCTCCTTTTCGTTAAAACCACCATCCCCTCCTTCCTTATGGAAACATGTTCTGACCCTTCTGGAGATTGGGGAGGCAGTTTGGTGCAAAATCAACATTACAAAACACGAAAGTATTGCCATTGGTTGTGTTTATCGGGTTCCTAGCCTTGCCATCCCATATCACTGGATTGAGCTTTCTGCCTCTCTAAACCACATACTGTCTTCCAATCCAACAACCGTCATCATGGGTGACTTTAACTTTCCGAAAATTTACCGGTCCACCTGCTCAACATCTGAAAATGAGGCCAGCACATCCTCTGAACTGCTGGACTTCCTCCAAGACTTCCAACTTACCCAACATGTTTCCAAACCTAACGCCACCGCTTTGGACAAACTTCCAGCCTTCTCGACCTCGTCATTATATCCTTCGACATTGACATTTCTACTACCGGTATCTCTCATATTCCACCTTTATAGAAAAGCGACCATGACATCTTGCATTTCTCCCTTGATTTGGAATACTCTACTAAGTCCACGAAAGTAGTGTCTCACAATTTCCGCCAAGCCGACTACGTTCTCATCAATGATATTATCTCTAGGATCAACTGGAAACATGAACTTGCCGATATTGACGTTGACGCTCAACTCAATTCATTTCAAGATTTTCTGCACGATATCATTCAGACCTTCATCCCAGCATCCTCCAAAAGGCAAAGGAGGCACCCCTACGCCAGCCCTATCACACGCAGTGCCCTTAACAGGAAGAAACATGCTTACCCAGCATTTACAGTCATTCCTACACCAAGTACTCTATCTGTATACACTGAAGCATGTAACAGCTCCGTCAACGAAATTCGCTGTGCCAGCTCTTGCTTTGAGCAAGCCCTCATGCTTAAGTCTAAGTCTCAACCAAAATTACTTTTTGGATACATCAATCAGAACAAGAAGGCTGTCCCTGCTGGATGTCTGAGGAATGATGATGGGTCCCATTGTACCGACGATGCAGAGATTGCCGACAGAGTCAATACCTACTTTACATCTACTTCCTTCCACCTTGCTTCCCACACAGTCCGACATTGACGAACGGCCTGTACAATTTGAAGCCAAGGACATCGAAACTGCACTTCTGAGGATCAAAGACAATACCTCCCCTGGACCGGACGGCTTTCCATCTCAGTTCCTTACAAACTGTGTCACCACCTTGTCTGCTCTACTCTTTTACATTTTTTCCAACTCTGTCCATTCCTGTACCTTCCCCCAGGCCTGGAAGGGTGCCAATGTTACGCCTATTCACAAAAACGGTCCTTCTCACCAAGTTAACAATTATCGTCCGATAAGTCTCCTCTCTCTCCTCTCAAAGGTCCTCGAACGCTTTGTCTATAACGATATCCTCCAACAATGAAAAACTCTCAATATCATCCCTCGGTTCAACATGGTTTTCTTCCGAAGCGTTCCTGTCTCGCCAATTTACTTCATACTTATAACCACATCACTAAGCTTACTGACAGCAATATCCAAAGTGACTTAGTTTTTCTGGACTTCAGTAAAGCCTTTGATTCCATTAGCCACAGCAAATTTGTCTCCAAGCTTCGGGTTCTTGGTTTTCGTTATTCTACAGCTTCTTGGATTCATTAGTATCTCTATAACCACAGACAACGGGTTGCTCTTCGTGGCTCCACTGCTTCTTGGGCTTCTGTCACCTCCGGCGTGCCCCAGGGGGTCCATCCTTGGGCTCATGCACTTTAACATTTTTCTATCCGATTTACCTGCAACTCTCTCTTCAACACACAATAGTTACGCAGATGATTTGAAGCTTTTTTCCCCGTGCACTCTTAGCCATGTTCTCCAGCAGGATCTCAACCACATTGTGGCTTGGTCTAATGCCAATGGGCTCACCCTCAATCCTTCCCAAGTGCGCCGTGATGCATTTCGGCTTCAACAACCCCTGCACTCAGTACACCATCCTTGGGCGACTGATATCCGCTAAATCTTCACACCTCGATCTCGGTCTTCTTATGGACAAATCCCTGAAATTTCAGCTGCACTCCATGCATGCAGTCTTCAAGGCCTTCCGTGCTGCTCACTTAGTGCTCAAGAGGTTCTCAAGGCTCAACAAAATCTTCACATTCTACAAAACATTTGTTCACCTACACCTTGAGTACTGTTCCCAAGTTTCCAGGCCCTGCTACGAAAATGCTTTCAGCCCACCCTGAATCTTGGCAGCACAGGATCAGTAAGTGGTGCAAACCCATTCGCCATCTGCCTTACATGCTGCATGTTCAGCAACTGCACCTACCAAATTTCAGGGATAGGTTCCGCAAGGGCGACATCATCCTTGCCTATCAACTCACCCACCAGCTTACTCACCTTGATCCGTCCGATTTCTTCATGCCTGCTCCTGGCACGACACGTGGCCATCCGTACAGACTCCATCGCACTTTTTCTAGACTCAACATTCGGCACCGCTTTTACACGCAGAGGGTTGTGCATCCATGGAGCTCTCTCCCGCACCATGTTCCTACTGTTCCTTCAGTGAATGCATTTAAGGCTCGCTTTGACGCGCTGTAGTTTTTTCCCTTTGTTTTTGTTGTTGTTTGTTTGTTTTGGGAGAAGGGGTGCATTCTGAGTCGTTGTCTCGGCACCGTCATGCTTTTTATGTTATGTTATGTTATGTTATGTTATGTTATGTTATGTTATGTTATGTTATGTTATGTTATGTTATGTTAATGAAAACTGCCCAATTTTGAAATAATTGGGCTTTTAACAAAGGTAAATGTTTTTCTAAAAATTTCACTTTTTTTCTTTTTCCTTGAAATGAGCTTTCTTTTCGTACCAGAAAAATTAAAATCCGTTGTGTGGTTTGGAAGATAAAGTTTGTAGCTTTTGCAGTGGTGGCTTTTTTGATGACCTCAAAACTAATCTCCAGTGAAGAATTTTTGGTGGCTCCTTCTCTTAGAACGTTACCCTTGCGTACCACTGCCAGTGTGCCAATTTCTACACTTCTATAATTAAATGCAGTTTCTTTCTCACTTGCTACTGTACTACTGGAAACAATAATGACTGCAAACTCAAACTCAATAATGATCCTCAAACTCAACTCATCTAAAGATCGTCTAAAGGTTCACGCCCTGACATGTACTGATTAGATAAATCACCATTTTGCAACCTATTTCACATGTCATCATCTGATCGAAGTGAGGAATCGAGACCTGGAGCTATGTCACGGGTCTTGTAAAACTCTTTGGCTTGTGAAGAAAATCGTCACTTGGCTATACTGCAACAGAAATGGAAACAGGAGCTTCAAGCCAGTTCAAACATCTGATACGACCAGATGTGAACGTATTTGATAAACGGGACATTATACCACCAATTGTCACATCTTTTAATGAAGTGCTGAAAATTCCCGTGCCGACTCATTGCATATGCAGGCATTCAACACAACTGTTGATGTGGACATTACAAACATGAATGGGTTTGTCAATTTCAAAGCAATGGGCCTTCAAATGTGAATTAGGTAACAATTCCTTGTATTGTTTCTCAAACTCAGTCTTGAGTATTAAGCAATAGCAGACTCAGTGATGTGCATATTTGCCTTCCTGGGAATAATTTTTATGGTGGTATTCCCCTTGTAGTATGTGGTATGATACGGGTCTGTGGCAAACAGTTTTGGGCAGTAACTTCGGTACTCAAACCCGCTGCGTGACTTGCTTTTAGTGAACGTTTCAGGCTCTTGAATACGTTTTCAGTTGCATCATTTGAAATGGGGAAATAGGGGGTATTTGTTATATGGCGTATGCCACATTCCTTCAAATATTGTTCGAATTCTGCACAAACAAAATTAGGTCCGTTATTGGAAACTATAGTCTTACAGTGACCATAATTAGCAAGAAGTTTTCTTAAAATACGAATTATACTTGAGCTTGTTGTACAATTCATAGTAAATGCAAATGGAAATTTAGAACATCACCTAAAATTTTCAAAATATTTTCCTGCTGCATGGCCTCCACAAAATCAATGCAAATCATGTCTGAATATGCCTCTTCCAAACATACTAGGCAAACCACCTTCTTTGTTACATTGACAGGTGTCACATAGTTTAAACAAGTTTTCTTGGTCGTTATCTATACCAGGTTACCAAACGTATGACCTTGCAAGTGCTTTTATTCTAACTACCCCACAATGCCCCAAATTAAGTTAATTTACTGTCTAAATGAACTGTCTAACATTATTCATATATTCATTGCATTAAATTGGCGATTATTTATGCAATCCGTCATGGGTATTACCAAAAAAAGGATATTTCAAAACCCATCCATTCTTATACTTTTAACACTTGCTTCAATGAAAATTAAGTAAAAAATCCAACGTAGAATTATTACCTTATTGAAGCTAGCATCCTGACATCTGTTCAGTTTGAAAAATTGTTCATTAATTTTTAAAAACTCAGTTTAAAGGGTTGCGCAATTGTGCAGCTGGAAAAACTAAAGATCTCATTGACTAACCTAATAAAGAAATTCTCTTTGCTTCGAAAAGACTTCCAGAAAATAAAGACTTTAAAACGATCCTAATTGTTGACCTACTCAAAAAGGGCTGAGTGCTTGGAGAGGGTTTTAGAAAATCAAAACTCGAAAGTCAGATAGTTATCCTATTGGCTACACATTCTAATTAACATTTTCTGTTGGTTGTAAAGTTTTTAAAAAGTTTAAGTTTCTAACCAGTTGAAACCGGTTTAGGTTTGGTTTGTTTGGTTAGATGCGATTTTATAAATTTCCGTGCTTGAAAAATATTTTAAGGATCTAAGAATTGGTGCCCATTTAAAGAGCTGGTGCTCAGGGTGGAATTCGCTTGGATTCTGCACACGGGAGAAAATAGACAAGAAAAGAAGATGCGCGTGATGGTATGTATACAATTTATTCGTTTTTATTTAGCATAAAGTATTTATAAAATATAAAGTGCAAATTAGTTAGTAAAATATAAAGCAGTTGGTAAAATTATAAATTGTATTTATTTTTATTTAATATCAGTTTCACATATGTCACTATAGTACTTTCTGGAAGGGGATCTACATGGAAAACTTGGAAAATTCATGGAATTTATCAAGTCAGGAAAGAATCAGCGAAATGTGAAAAAAATGTTCGTTAGTCCTGTAAAAAAAAAGAAAAATTTCAGTATTTTCAGTAATTTTGTGAACCGTTACTCCTAGAGTATAATGGTTTGGATTGTAACGTCCCCTAGCTGCATCTTATGCCTTATTTGTACTATTTATTGAGTGGCTGTTGTCAAGTTCATTTTGTCATTAACTACTGATTTAGATTGCTATAACTTCTGAATAGTTAGTTCATTTTTTGGCGGGGGGGGGGTTATTGTTTTTTATTATTTTTTTTTTTTATTGTTTTTTATTCTAGGTTTAGCATTTTCAAATAATAATAATGATAATAATAATTCGTTGCTGGAGCAACAGGACTAGCAGGACCCAGGGGTCAGTGACTATCAACCTAAAAAGGGAACAGTATTGAAGGATTAAGTGCAAAAAGGAACAATTAAGAGCATTAAGTGCATAAAAGTAGATTAAAAGTAGCATGACGAAAATAGCTGGGAATAGGAAGGCTGGCTTGCATTTCCACCAAGGTTAGACCTACCAGGGGCATAAAGTTTAAATAGTTTTGTTTAGTTTCATTTTTCGCACATGCACAATTAACGATTTTTAAGAGCAGTATTTTGTATTTCTTTGTATTTAAGTATTCAGCAATATTAAAACAGCAGTGTTTACCAATCTCAAGAAGCCACAGAATCCTTGTAAAAAAGAACGCACCAAAACTATTTCCATGCATGGACACAGTGCCTACCCAAATAACAAGTGTCGAATGTGGGGTCACTGTCCAACAGTTCATCTGACTTGTGGGAGGACCGTCATTCAGAATGTTGGCATTTACTTACGTCTGAATGTTAAGCAAGCATTTGAACCTCGTTCGAGCTTTAGAGTATAGTTGTTGTTGAATATTGCAATTTACATAGGGTACAGAAAATCACAAGTGTTGCAAAACGATTTCCGCTAAGTGTATTTTGATGCTTATCTTAAGGGGGGAAAACTGTTTCCTGTTTTAGTCAACCTAACTTTACATTTTGATAACCCACTCTTTTCTGGTGAGGAGTTATGAGTAGTGTAAACTAGCCAGCTACTGGAGTGAAAGTGACGTCACAGGGCACGCAACCAATCGGAAGTGACGTGACGATCCAAGATGGTGGTGCCCATAGGCCAAAAATGGTGTCAGTCTTGGTTTCATAAGTGTTATTTTCAACATTTGTATGCATCCTTGATTTGTATGGGTAAAGAGTATAGATTAACGTCAGTGGAACACCAAAACGCATTCAATCGAAAAAAAAATGACTACAGGATTTATAATATTATTTAAAAACTGTTATAGATTCATAAACTTCCATTGTGCTCTTGACTTGTATTATCACAGGCACTTGGAAGTAACACCCTTCCCCTCAACCCCCCAAACACGTGAAAATGGTATATAAGGTGGGAGAAGCTTTACGATCGTATCATCTTGTGGCAAGATGTCCATTAATCTGTACACACCTTCTGGACGGGAAAAGACGTACATATGAAGATGGGAACATAAGGGTACATTAGATGTGCAGAAAATGGTTAAAACAGGATTTTTTAGGTGCAGAGATGCGGTTGATAAAATGACCGGGGCCACAGATTCTGTTATGTGTTCCTACTATGAGATACGTGTGTACAACTGAAAACCTGGACAAGACCCTTTGGAAGAACACACAAAAAATACAAATATTGTGCATTTCTAAAACAATTCCCAAAAGGTAATTATTTTGTGAAAGATAAAGGAAGGGAGTTAATTTATCCTCAAATGAATGTGATTGTGGTTGTACAAACCTACAGAATAGAAGCACATGTCATCTTTAATCAGCATGGAGGTATTTAAGAAACTGTCAAACTATACAGAACCCACTGTCTTTAAGTTATTGGTGTCCAATACAATATTACTGATTTACAATGGAATGCAGCAAGATGTAAACAGTGCACCAAAAGGATGTCGCCCTGTCATCAATGCGAACTGTTTAGAAGTTATCGACTGACATAATGATAACATTTGTCACTAAAAATTTGCCACTAAAGATGAGTAGCAATGGTTGTGTGGGCGTATTTGCACCATATGCTCCCAACACACCCACGTACTTCAAATGTCCACAAATATTATGAGTTTTGCATCAATCAAAATGAAAATGCTAAGAAATACCGAAAGTAATGGATCAATTCCTAGTATTAATTATCTTCAGTCACTCTTGAAGAAATCCCCAAAAACTGATCGTGATGAATCACCATTCATGCTTACGGGCCGTCCATATACAGGGTGTCCGAAAAGTCTCAGTCCAGCCTCTCAACTTTTGAGTGGGTTGAAAGAAGATAGTCAAACCCGGGCAATGTAGGTTTGGTTCAAGGATTTACCTTTGTGTGCAACCGCCTACTCACCTAATGCAGACCTTTCAAATATGGTATTCTTCTACAAGCATTCCATTGGAAATTTATGAGTTGGGGCCCCAATTTATAAAGTTCCAGTGGAATGGGGGTAGAAGAATAGCTTATTTGAAAGGTCGTCATTAGGCGAGTAAAGTGCCACAATGATAGCTTCGCTACGGTGAGCCCATCCAAAATGGCGGCCAGACGAACATTAGGATTTTGCTCTGCATCCCTACAAGTTACACAGGCTAAGGACGTCATAAAGGAACGTAGGTGGCAGCAAAATGCTTCGTTCAATTTGGTTGGATTACACCCACAACGTCTTTTGCGGTTTGAAACAGAGAGTACGGGTGTCAGTACCCCCCCCCCCCCCCAGCTCTCTAGTAACAGAGGTCCATGAGCAAGTACCTTAACATTAGTAATTCCATTCAATCCTTTGAACGTTTAATGAACACCATGTTTAACTAATGGATAACGTTCAACGTCAGAGTTATGTTTTGTTTCCCCAATTTACACGGTTGCTAAGCAACATCGGGCACAGGTAAGCTAGGCCAGTCATATTATTGTTACTAGAGGACCCGAGGGGGGGGGGGGGCACTGAGGCCCATACTCTGGGTTTCAAACCGCAAACGACATTGTGGGTGTAATCAACCAAATTGAACGTAGCATTTTGCTGCAACCTACGTCCCTTTACGACGTCTTTAGCGTGAGCAACACATAGGGAAGCAGAGGAAAGTCCTAATGTTTGACTAGCCACCATTTAGGATGGGCTCATGGTATCGAAGCTATCATTGCGATATTTTACTCACCTAATGAAGAACTTTCAAATAAGGTACTCTTCTAACCGCTATTCCATTGGAAATTTCCGGAATGGGACCCTTCCCCCCTGGGGGGGTAGGTGAAATGCTGGTTGTACACAAAGGTACATCCTTGAACCTAACATACATTTCCAGGGTTTCACTATCTTCTTCTAACCCTTTCAAAAGTTTCGAGGCTGGGGCTGGACTGGGACTTTTGGGACACCCTGTATTATGCTCTGGGGTGGGTGGGTGGTTTATTTATCGTGACAATTTGTGTTTGCAAAATGTGAAGTCAAAATTTTACGTCACAGTTTTATGTTTACTTCACCTTAATTATTTGGCGTGTTATTTAGGAAAACAATATTTCAGATTCAATTCCATTT
>JAHWFP010033102.1:264772-297017 GCA_023313725.1 Lithobius niger | reverse complement strand
CAATATTTCAGATTCAATTCCATTTATACACATAGAAAAACTCCAACGTTTATACCCATTGGCTCTAAGACATTTGAAGAAAATACAACAAACTTTGTCACCTAGTAGAGCCATTACAATCGTGCTAACTTGCCTCCATCACAGACTACCGATTCTCAACTATTTGTAATGCATGATTTTTGTTTTTAGTTGTTGTGCTATTGCGAATCATTCAGGGAACGGTTATCATTTATGGCCGGTGGGGGTGGGAGGGCGTGAAGGAAACGAAAATGTGACTACCAAATTTTCGATGACTCCTTCTCTTAGCTCCTGAGAAAAATCTTGACCCTCTTCACTAGAGTTCAAAGGCAGTCTGATCCCCTTTTCCTCAAAAACGTAGCCTTTCCTTATGCCTATTGAGCCTGTCTGTAAATAATATCCTATACGAAGATAATAATAATATTAATAATAATAATTATAATAATAAGCACATTTACCACGGATGTGTAAGGGTGACAGAAGAGAGGTGGCCCACTAACACTGTTCCTAGATTATGAAGAGGTGATCAAAGTGGTAAATAATCATTAGGGCGCTTCAAATGCTTGTCAAGGGTGTCAAAATCCAGCAAGGTAGGGAGACCCAACAGTCTCCTTGCTAAGGCCATTCCAGATCGGAATAACCCGGACAGAAAAGAAGTTACGACGACAGTCCAAATGCGAAATGGGGAAGGCCAGTTTCCAGTCATGAGGTGCAAAATCAAAGAAAGGGAGATCAACCCTGACAAGGCCCCGAAGAATCTTAAAGACCAAGATAAGATCGAACCAGAGTCAACGAAGCTCCAACAACTCCAAGCCAGTTCTGCGCAGATGTTCACCATACCCGAGCTTTCTGAACCCTGGTAAACTTTTTGTAAAATGGCGCTGGACTTTCTTAACACGATCGATGTTCCCAAGCAAGTATGGGGACTAAACAGGAGTGGCATACTCAAGGACAGGACACACAAAGACCTTAAACGCCCAGACCTTAGTAGGGATGTCACCGGAGATAAAACAACGATGTACGATGGCTAATCTAGAATAGGCTACAGCACAGATTTTCCTGCAATGAAGGGATGGTTTCAGGTTGCCAGAAAACCACACCCCAAGGTCACACATTTCATTGGCGGAAGGAAGTGGTGACTTTTCCAGAAAGTATAGGTTACTACAGTTATGTTTTCCAATATGAAAGGTGCAGCATTTATGAACAGAAAGTGGCAGTTGCCAGGTCTGGGACCAATCAGTGACATGAAAAATCTGAGCTTCCAGAACAGGGGAGCAAGAGGGGGAGAGAATCTCCACACCAATCTTTAAATCATCTGCAAATTTAAAACCATAGTAGTCATCACAAGGAAACTGAAGATCATTGATGTAAACTAGGAAAAGAAGTGGCCCTAAAACAGACCCCTGGGGAACCCCACAAGGGACCTGAATGCAGGAAGACGAAGATTTTTCAACAATCACTCTCTGGGTGCGGTTGGCCAAAAAGGCAGCTAGCTAAGCTTTGAGGTTTCCAACGATACCACAGCCGTCGATCTTAAGAAGCAGTTTTCGATGTACAACTGACTCAAAGTACCTTTTAAAATTGAAATAAACAACGTCAGATGGAACCCCAACATCCAAGGCAGAAGTCCACCTATCAAGGACAGAAAGCAATTGGTGGGTAGTAGACAGGAGTTGACAGGAGAAACCCAAACTGATCCTGGGTGATGATACTGTTGTTTTCAAAGAAGGCAACCATATTGTCTCTTACCAAAGACTCCATGACTTTACACGCAACACATGTCAGGGCAATTGGCTTGTAATTAAGAGGGTCGGAAGAGCAGCCCTTCTTAAAAACCGGAATAATATTTAACAAACACCACTCTCGAGGAAGTTTGCCTTCAGTGTATGAGCACTGGAAAAGCTTGTAGAGTTGGTAACAAATCTCCCCTGGAACTTTGCGGAACAAGAAAGTGGAGAAGCCGTCTGGGCCACAAGCTCTACTATTCTTGAGTTTTTTTAAAGCTTGAAAGACCAAGGTTGGAGTAAAGAAAGCCTGTGAACACGAACGTGATTCAGCGGAATTCTGGCGCCTAGGAATTGTCAAATTTCCTTCGTCACTGATAATGTTTGAAGCAAAAGTATCACAGAAAAGCTGCGCTTTTTCTTGGCAGGCAAAGATGAAGGAATTTCCTGGATTAAGAGGGGGGGGGGGCAGTGTGCATATTTTAGAATTTATTTTCCTATAAAGTTTAAGTAAAGAAGACTGATTTCCCTCCCGAATGGCTGTCGTCTCCCAGTGCTTATGCCAGGATTCAATGGAGGCCGAATACTTTCTCCGTGTATCATTGTAAGCGTTGGTCTTCAGGGCTCTTGCAGCACTTAAGTCGATGCCAACACCTCAGTTTTAAACGACTGAGCTTTGCAATGTGGTATGGCAAGGAACCTTTCCTCATGGCATAAGTTCGAGGTGGGGCACGACACAGCTCGATGTGTCCGGCCAGAACCTGTTGAAAACAAGACCAAGCTTGGTCAATAGAAGGATGGACTCTGAAGATGAGCTGGTTCCAATCGATGTGAGACAGAGAACTCCTAAGAAGGTCAAAGTCAATGTTCCCTAGAATCGTCTTTGAAGTCAGGAGTGTAATTTCCTCAGTTCCGGTAAAGGACAAGCAATTCTGGGCAACAAACCAATGATGGTGACTCTTAGCCTTAGGTACTCTGGTACGAATAGAGGTAATGAAGTCATAGAGTGCAAAAACGATCCGATTTGAAAAATGAGCCCGCGCAAATGACAAACGATTCTGGGGATCACTGTCTTCAAGCACGAGTGGAAGTTTGGAACAAAGATCTTTGGCTTTAAGTCCGTGAAAAGTATATGTTTTAGATTTCAAGTGACACCCTCCTCGAAGGTTACGGACTTGAGAGTCCCCAACAATTACAGTGTGCTTGGTCCACTCAGTGGTCCTCCTGTCGGTCCCTCTGTCTGGTGCGCCATTTTCCATAGGTTGGCCATTTCGTCCAGAATCTGCAGTTAGACCGGCCTCCTCGTTAGCAAGATAGACGTTTTTATTTTTGTTTGGGACCTCGCAGACAGCATCAAGGTGTGGCCAGGAGAATTAAGGATTTCTAGTTAGGGTGAGTGGATTACTAAATAACTAGTAGCAGTAGACATTACCAGTTATAAGGAAAACATGTCTTGTTTCTGACGAATGGACATGGTTCATTTAATTAAAAATGTTCTAGAATGGAATCAAGGACAATGTGTCCAATTGAAACCCCTTTTGTTTTGAGATTCATACAGTATGCTACGATGAAAGCATAAACCAGACTCGGAGCCAGTGGTTATTGAAAGTACAGAAGCTAAGCATGTTTCGTTGTCTTCTCTATTACAACATATCCAGCTTTCTATTGACCATGGTGCTCCTTCCCAACACGAAATACCAAACTGTCAATCGACCACTGATCACAATTCGGAGGATGAGTTTCAAACATTTGTATCGAAAAGTGAATTCAACAGGCAAAAGAAACGTGCAAACTGTAAAAATACGAATTGTGCTGCCCTTTATTCATGCTTTCCCAACAGTTCAAACGTCAGTAATTCCTGACGCAGCCAGACTACCTCAACAAATTTCCCCCCAAAACAAACGACTTTCCATACGCCCTCCACTCAAGCTGTTAAAATTTTTGTCGGTGGCCTTCATCCGAACACCACAAAAGAGACTATAATCAGTACGATACATAAGTCTTTAGACATCAGAGTTGGAAGCTTCCAGTTACGGACGAAACACCCATCTTACTCCACCTTCTGCATCATGATGAATAAGGAATCATGTAACATCATTACGTGCTCCAACATTTTGCCCCACGATACAAAGATTATGCGTTTTATTGGTAGGCCACGCAAGCCTATTACATTCAAGTTGCAGAGCAGAAGTACGGAGACCACTTCTTTCAACAGTAAGGCCCAGTCTACCCTTGACCGATTCCTTAAACCAATGCTTCCTCATCAACCAAGTGACGGTCCTCAAGTACAGGCAATTCATAATCCTCAACACCAAGCCCTCGATACCCTGGCTCCTCAAGCCTGCAATGAGGCCAATATCTTCAAACATCACCCTCCGAAAAACACAAAAGATGTCTGTGAAAGAGGTACCGACACCTTCCACTGAGCCTAAAATGAAAGACGACTCCACTTCATGGTACGACGTTTCATGTAATGAGGATGGGGTTTTAAATGAGGACGACCCCAAAGCCTCTCACGAACCAAAGGAGGAGGGGGTTTTAATTGAGGACGACCCCAAAGCCTCTCATGAATCTAAGGAGGATGGCGAACTTCAATCCATTCAAGTATCTTAAACCTCATTCAGCTCAGCATTCAGCCCCTTCTTATCCCAAATCCAGCCTCTGCACTCTTCATTCCATTAAATGTATGTACTTTAATGCCTTGGGCATTTTTAATAAACTTGATGAACTGTCTGCACTCATTGCTACGGATACACCGGATATCATTGGCATCACAGAAACTCAACTCTCGTCTGTCACACCTAACCGTGCTCTGCAGATTAACGGCTACAACCTTTACCGTTCAGACCGCATCGGAAAGTGTCATGGAGGAGTTCTCCTTTTCATTAAGACCACCATCCCCTCTTTCCTTATGAAAACATGTTCTGACCCTTCTGGAGATTGGAAGGCAGTCTGGTGCAAAATCAACATTACAAAAGATGAAAGTATTGCCATTGGTTGTATTGACAGGGTTCTTTGCCTTGCCCTCCCAAATCACTGCATTGGGCTTTCTGCCTCTCTAAACCACATTCTGTCTTCCAATCCAACCACCGTCATCATGGGTGACTTTACTTTTCCAAAAATTGATTGGTCCACCTGCTCTACATCTGAAAATGAAGCCAGTACATCCTCTGAACTGCTGGACCTTCTCCAAAACTTTCAACTTACCTAGCATGTTTCCAAACCTACACGCCACTGCTTTGGGTAAACTTCCTGCCTTCTCGACCTCATCATTACGTCCTTTGACATTGACATTTCTACTGTCTCCCACCTTCCACCATTAGGGAAAAGCGACCATGACATTTTGCATTTCTCCTTGATTTGGAATACTCTACTAAGTCCACAAAATTGGCATCCCACAATTGCCACCAAGTCGACTACGTTCTCATCAACGAAATTATCTCTAGCATCGACTGGAAACATGAACTTGCCGATCTTGACGTTGACGCTCAACTAAATTCACTTCAAGATTTTCTGCACGATGTCATTCACACCTTCATCACGGCATCTTCCAAAAGGCACCCCTGAGCCAGCCGTATCACACGCAGTGCCCTCAACAGGAAGAAACATGCTTACCAAGCATTTAAAGCCAATCAACAGTGCAACACCCAGTACTCTATCTGCATACAAAGAAGCATGCAACGCGCCGTCAACGAAATTCGCTGTGCCCGTTCTTGCTTTGAGGAAGCCCTCATCCTTTAGTCCAAGTCTCAACCAAAATTACTTTTTGGATACATCAATCAGAACAAGAAGGCTGTCCCTGCTGGATGTCTGAGGAATGATGATGGGTCCATTTGTACCGACGATGGAGAGATTGCCAACAGACTCAATACCTACTTTACATCTACTTCCCTCCACCTTGCTTCCTACACAGGCCGACACTGATGAACGGCCTGTTCAATTTGAAGCCAAGGACATCGAAACTGCACTTCTGAAAATCAAAGACAATACCAACCCTGGACCGGACAGCTTTCCATCTCAGTTCCTCACAAACTGTGCCACCACCTTGTCTGCTCCACTCTTTTACATTTTTTCCAACTTCGTCCACTCCTGCACCTTCCCACAGGCCTGAAAGGATGCCAATTTTACGCCTATTCACAAAAACGGTCCCACTCACCAAGTCAACAATTATCGTCCGATAAGTCTCTTCGCGCTCCTCTCCAGGGTCCTCGAACGCTTTGTCTATAACGATATCCACCAACAATGCGAAGCTCTCAATATCATCCCTCGGTCGCAACATGGTTTTCTTCAGAAGCGTTCCTTTCTCACCAATTTACTCATATTTATGACCACTTCACTAAGTTTACTCGCAGCAATATCCAAAGTGACTAACATTTTCTGAACTTCAGTAAAGCCTTTGATTTCATTAGCCACACCAAACTTGTCTCCAAGCTTAGGGTTCTTGGTTTTCATCATTCTACAGCCTCTTGGATTGATTCCTATATCTCTCTAACCACAGACAACGGGTTGCTCTTCGTGGCTCCACTGCTTCTTGGGCCTCTGTCACCTCTGGTCTGCCCCAGGGGTCCATCCTTGGCCCATGCTTTTTAACATTTTTGTATCCCATTTACCTGCAACTCTCTCTTCAACTCACAATAGTTACGCAGATGATTTGAAGCTGCTTACCCCGTGCACTCTTAGCCATGTCCTCCAGCGGGATCTCAACCACATTGTGGCGTGGTCTTATGCCAATGGGCTCACCTTCAACCCTTCCAAGTGCACCATAATGCATCTTGGCATCAACAACCCTTACACTCAGTACACCATCCTTGAGCAACCGATTTCCGCTAAATCCTCTCACCTCGATCTCGGTCTTCTTGTCGACAAATCTCTTAAATTTCAGCTGCACTCCACGCATGCAGTATTCGAGGCCTTCTGTGCTGCTCACTTCGTGCTCAAGAGGTTCTCAAGGCTTAACAAAAGCCTTTTCTCCACACTCTACAAAACCTTTGTTTGCCCACACCTTGAGTGCTGTTCCCAAGTTTCCAGGCCCTGCTACGAAAATGCTTTCAGCCCACTTGAATCTTGTCAGCGCAGGATCAATAAGTGTTGCAAACCCGTTCGTTATCTGCCTTACATGCTGCGGCTCCACCAACTGCACCTTCCAAGTGTCAGGGATAGGTTCCACATGGGGCGATCTCATCCTGGCCTATCAACTCACCCACCAGCTTACTCATCTTGATCCGCCTGATTTCTTCATGCCTGCTCCTTGCATCACACGTGGCCATCCATACTGACTCCAGCACACGTTTTCTAGACTCAACATTCGGCACCACTTTTACACGCATAGGGTTAAGCTTCCCTGAAATTCTCTCCCGCTCCTGCAGTGAATGCATTTAAGGCTCTCTTTGACACGCTGTAGTTTTTTATTCCTTTTTTTTTTTTTTTTGTACTGTTTGTTTTGGGAGGGGTTTGGGTGCATTCTGAGTCGTTGACTCGGCACCGTCATGCTTTTATGTTATGTTATGTAATGTTAATAGCCTAACTGATTGTTGCTGTTCGTAGGAGTATGTTCCTCCCGTAACGAAGTGGGTATATTGCTATAAGGTTCCATTTGTTATTTACTGCTATTTTCTTTATATTGCTCGAAGATTACACAGTGCTGCATCTAGGAGTTGAAAAGGTGAAAAGGCGTCTTTAATTATTGAGTGAAAATTTGGTACGCCCTCGAGCACCTGGGAGCAATCTTAAGGTTTATTTATTTATTTACCATTTGGCCCAACGCAATAAAAGCATTAACAGGGCCATTCAAAAATAAAAGAGGGGTAAACCATATAAATACATATTAAGGAAAAAAAAGAAAAACACAACAATAAAGAAAAGGTAATAAAAAAAAAGAAAAAAAGTATCGCAACACATTAGCCGGAGTGGGAGCATAGAGCATCACTCCTGAGCCCCCTACAACCTCTTTTGAAGCCAGCTAAACTGGAGGCAGTGACAACAGATTGGTCCAAAAGATTCCACTCTCTCACCGTACAGGGGAAAAAAGAATCACCAAAATAATCCCTGGTACAGTCAAAGCGTCGAATCTTGTGGATATGATCATTCTTTCCATAATAACACGGCTGTTTTAGATAAATGGACTTGTCCACGATAGTTGCATCATTATGTATCTTGTACAACAGTTCCAGACGATGTTCACGTCTTCTGGTTTGAAGGGTGGACCATCCAAGTTTGTTAATCATGCCAGTGACGCAAGAGTCGCTTTTGAAATCTCCAGTCACAACCCTTGCGCTTCTTCTCTGCACTCTTTCAATTCTGGATGTGTTGCACTCACTGTCATTGTCCCATGCACAGCTAGCATAATCCAACACAGGTCGCACCAAGGTTTTGTACGCAAGGTCTCTCAGCACACTGGAAGAGTGACGCAGTTTCCTATGTATAAAATTTGCAGTTGCTGTGCTTTTGTTTACAATATAAGTGATACGTTCACCCCAGTTTAGATTTGAATCAAGATAAACACCTAAACATTTTGAGGAGCTAACACGATTGATGGTTGTGTCTGACATCGCATAATCATAACGACTAATATTGTCAGGAGTTTTTCTTGTAAAAGAGATAACAGCCGATTTCTTAGGTTGGATGTTCATTTCCCAGGTCTCACACCACTGAGCAACCTCATCAAGATCGTGTTGCAGTATTCTATGGTCTTCCATAGTATTGATTTCTCGAAGAACATTGCAGTCATCAGCCAGAAGATATGGTGTCGACTCAACTTTGTCCACTATGTAATTAACATACATTAAAAAAAGACATGGAGCACTTACAGTACCCTGGGGTACACCTGATACAACGTCCACAGATTCAGACTTCTCGCCACCAAGAACAACGCACTGTGTCCTTCCAACCAAAAATTGTTCATACCAATTTAAGACTTGTTCGGATAAACCGTAGGCTTTCATTTTGTGGAGTAAAAAAGAGTGCGGCACCTTGTCAAATGCCTTCTCGAGGTCAAGTTGACACCAGTCCACCTGTTTGGTTTTCTCCATGCCGGCCAGCACACTGCATACCATCTCAACCAGCATAATCTCACATGACAAACCAGCTCTAAAACCAAATTGTTTAGTGCAGATCAAGTGGTTCATCTCAAGATGCTTATAAACGTTGCTGATAATTATATGTTCTAAAAGTTTGCAAATAATACTAGTTAAAGAGATTGGTCTGTAATTTTCTGCTTTAGACTTACATCCTTTTTTGTAAAGAGGAACGATATTGGCATGTTTCCAGTCAGCTGGAAGTTGGCCAGTAGCAAGGGACTGATTAAAGAGCTTTGTCAGGTAAGGCGTAATTACTGCCCTGGTTTCTTTCAGTACTTTAGCAGAGATTTTGTCAGGGCCACACGCTTTATTACTGCTCACTTTGTCAACGAGCTTTGCAACACCTTCATTTGTGACCTCAATGTCATCCATGATCGTTTCAGTTCTAGCTGGGAAGTCCGGTAGAACACTGGTCACAGAGGCATTGAAAACAGAGAAAAATTGTCTATTGAGAACGTTGGCCATTTCTTTGGTATCAGAGATATTTGTATTTCCCTTGATTTTGAAGGATTGAATTGAAACTTCCTTCTTTCTTCCGCTGTTCATGTATTTCCAGAAGAATTTTGTGTCTGTTTTCCCTCGAGTGGCCAATACACTCAAAAAATTTTCCCTGGCATTCATCAAGGCCGTGATTGTGTCCTTCTTGAAATTTTGGTACTTTGCCAATCCAATACCTGCCTTAGCATCTTTTGCTAATTTTCGTTGTTTCCTCAACCTGTTTTTCAGCTTAGATGTAATCCACAGCTTGTCGGCATTGTTGACTAGCTTGGTTGGCATGTGCTTGTCAATTAGGTTAGTCACAATTCCCACGAAGTTCTCCCAATTAGTGTCAATATCACTCGCAAAATCATTTGTAAACGAAATGTAAACTGAACTTAGTTCTTCCCGTATTGCACCCCAATTTGCTTTATTATATATTGGAACGCTTCTTTTTGGTGTGAAGCTTTTTGTAGACCCTGGCCAAACAACACCAACAATCTCATGGTCACTAACCCCTTCAAAGGTGTAAACATTGGTAAAGACAACATTTGAATTAGTGAAAACTAAGTCAAGTGTTGATGGGCTAGTTGAAAAACGGGTAACCTGGTGAACATTTTGATGCAGGCCGTGTTCAAGCATAATGTCAAACAAGATGTCGTGATTTTTGTTAGTATCAGTCTCGGTCCAAGTTCCGTCTTCATGCCACTTCAGATCTGGAAGATTAAAGTCTCCAGTAAGGATTAGTTTGCAATTCTTCTTAAGAGCCAGATTGTTTAACTGGGTATTTACTCCGGGTAGGCACTTCTCATCATTACGATGTGGTCTGTAGACACATCCAATAACATACTCGTTACCATTGATGTTCATACCACACCAGCAGGATTCAATCCCAGCGTCCACAACATCAAGTTCATAGTGATTCATTGTACTTTTAACTGCCACAAGGACACCACCCCCGCCGCTATCCCTGTGCTGGGCGTAACAATCGTATCCTACAGGTAAAAACTCACTTGGGTCAATACTACTGTCTAGCCAAGTCTCAGTAATGCAAATAATGTGAGGATCAGGTTAAATATCACTATCGCTTGGTGGCGCCACGATATTTTCGTAAGATTTCCAATCGGTGATACAGCCACTTTAAAAGCAAAACAGTTTTCTTATTTTTCATATTGCCAAGGCCAACTGAAAGTGAAGCTGCGTTTCACGCTGCACGCTTCCAGCTTGTAGGGTGTGGTGGTTCGTGAGGATGATACGGAGCCACACCAATGTTACTTTTGCGGGATTGTTTTTACAGCAATGTCAAAATTAAAAAGACGTTCCCTTACACACAGTAGGGAGAAAATGTGTAAATGTACCGAGTGTGGAGCTGGATTTGTATGCAATCAAGCATTGCAACAACATTCGATTGTCCATACAGGAATAAAACCGTTCAAATGTACGGAGTGTGGGACTACGTTTACGCAGAAGGGAGATTTACAACGGCATTTAATGATTCATACTGGAGAGAGACCATACAAATGCAGTGTTTGTGAAGCTGATTTTATACGAACTAGCGATCTAAACCGCCATTATCTTACACACAGCGAAGATAAACCATTCAAATGTGACGAATGTGGAGCTGAATTTAAGCGAAAATACCATTTCCAACAACATTTCCGTAATCACGCCAGAGAGATAATGCATACATGTCACATTTGCGGTACTGCTTTCGCCAAAAAAGACAATTTGCAAGAGCACTTAATCGTAATACACAGTGTTAAATTCTACCAATGCAAAGATTGTGGAGCATCTTTTAAACAGGCATCCAAGTTAAAGCGACATAGCCGTATTCACGATGGAGAGAAACCATACAAATGTGGTGACTGCGACGCAAGTTTTTCTCGAAAAGACTATTTACTTCAGCATTCTCGCAAACATACCGGAGAAATGCCGTATATCTGTAACGTGTGTGGTGATGGATTTACACAGAAGAGTAATTTGCAACGCCATTTAATTACACATGGTGAATAAATACGATATTATGTACAGGCGAGGGGATCCTTTCTTAGAAAATAGAAAAGGTTCAATGCCTCCCTATTAAAATCATGTTCGGATCAAGTGGTAATTCCCATATAGGTCCTGTCGTGTCTGTTCCATCTTGGACTAACTAGTACCCTCTTCGAGTTGGACGAGTCACCACCACAGCCGCCATACACAGCCCATGCACCCGATACTGTTAGGAGACTGGCAGCGCGACCTTGCGTCATGGAAGATTGAAACTATTTCCAAAGGTTTTCCCCGGTTTTCCCATTTAACTCTTGTCACTCGCGTGACATGAGTGAGGTACGTGCCACGCCACCAATGGCTTTCGAGGTGGCGCTGCGATCGCAGCTGCAGACAATCGGAACACTACCGAGCTTACAGGCAGATGTACGTGACTCATCCATCTCGAAGAAAGAGTAGTTAGTCCAAGATTCCACCATCAATATATTATGTTGAACGCAGTACTGTCCCCATTGGTACAAAGAATAACATGAATGTGTTAGCAAATACTCTGGGACTTAAGAAATGACCCTTATGGCCAATGAGAAAGCGAGGCCCACACTCCAAATTCGTCATAAGGAAAGTATCCTGTGCTTGTACTACCTTCGACATACTACTCTCTGAGGGACAAGTGTCTCAGTGATGCGGGACGCTGACTGCTCCCGCAGTACTGCTGGTGTGTTAATTGCATCAGCTGGAATATGAGATGCGACTAGTGGCGCCACCACATCCACTTGAGTCAAATCTGCCAATTGTGTGTCAAGGCTAATCGATGTTAGTCTTTGGTGGAGGTGCTTGCAAATCTCCTTGCTCCCCATTTGGCTTATGGTGGGATGGAAGAGACTTGTTCCTCAGAGGGTAATTTGTCGAATGTTAAATCTGTACCTTAGCATGACATAAGGAATTGCGTTGGTGGGCTTAGGCCATATTGAGGAGTGAATGAGGACGGCACCCACACGCCTCAAGGTCTGGGATAGTGCAGCATCAGTTCTCAGGAGCTGTCCCCTTTTAATGCCTCATACTATGACGTACTGTGTCGTTTAAAGTGTTATGTTGTAGATGACGCAGTACATCACAGTATGAGGCGTTAAAAGGGGACAGCTCCTGAGAAATGATACTTCACTATCATTAGACAATAGGGATGATGCTAAAGCGCCACCTAGCTGAAGGAATAACAAGAGAGGCTGACCTCTACAGTGTCTAGTGCACTCCTCAAATAGAGAGTGTGTGTCTCACACGCTACACTCATCCTCCCTAAAAATAAGGAGGATGATTGCAAATGAATATATGCGGCGCTTGGCCTTTACAAATACAAATGCACTCTGGGAACAACCCAGTGCAACAAATTTACGAAATTATATCCCTATCGTGCCCTTCCTTCCCCCCGAAGAAAACTACCAGACTTCATAATTCTTCTATAACAGCAAGACTTGTAACAAAATGTAGTAATCTAGTAAAGTAGTGTAAAGACCGAGAGTTCGGGATTGTTACTTTGGTTTGTTGAAATCATCATAATAAGTCTTCCGTCACGCAAAACCAAATTATTCAAGTAGCCTAAATGTTCAAAACTAGACAAATTTTTGATGGTCAAATATTCCTTCCACTTTCTTCAGGCAAGAATCCAGAATAAAACTAGCAAGCAACTACATCAAACAATTGGAGAACGTCCATTTAAATTAAAATATGGTGCACTTCACAGTAGGCCCAAGATTGACATCTTCTGGTTGCCGACAATGTCTCCCTCTTCCCGGGAAGGAGAGAGAACTGGCCATTGCTTGTCAAGCTGGCTGATCAATTCATGCGTGGCAAATTTTAAGACTCAATGACATGAGGGGTCTTGGACATTCATTTGGGGCACCAAATTATCAGTGCAGCGTTGAATTGCCAAGGACTCCAGGTCTCTCAAATGTGCTTTATGTTTAGTGTTAAAGTGGATAATTCTGGTTCCGTCCCAGTTGATTTAGTGTTTCGATCTAACACTATTGGTGGAAATTGCACTCTTTTTATAAGCATTGTTGGAACTGCAGGTAGCTTATATGTTCAGAGACTCGTACACAAACTGGGCGTTTGATTTATTTATCCCACGTAACCCTTAGGGCAGTTGCCACATGGACACATGGGGCTCAATACACTACTGCATCAGTGGTGGAGATACTCACATGTTCCTTTTCCTCTCATGTTACTTGGAGGGTGGAGGGCGGTTGAGCTGTGGTAAAGCGCAAAGCAGGCGCTGCGGTTGCCTCGGTTCCTTGACTCGCGTCAGCGTGTTGTAGGAGTGAGAAAAGAAGGTCGTGCTGGTAGAAGCAGCTGAAGGGATGGTGGTGGTAGCAGTTGAGAAAATAGGCAGGTCTTTCAAGATTATCCATGTTGTTTGGGTGCCTGTTTTCATGTGTGTACTCTGACTGCAATGATCCGTGAGGTCTTCAGCACCATCGTTGAATACAATGCTTCCCACAAGTTCGTCAAATCTGTCAGGTTTCGAACCAACAATCCACGCCCAGCTTGCCTTTTGCACATTCTCGCCACGATTGGGTATGTAGGTGATAACCTCGTGGGGCGCGTCAGTAGCCGGATATTTTCATGAATAGTAAGAGGCGACTACCAGAATTGCGATTTAAGAATGGTTTCATTCACCCATTTGGCTGGGTAGCCTAAATTGATGTACCATCAACCAGCTCCTGATTCGGAAAATTACTCCTCGAAGGATAGCGAGTAGCTGTGATTTGGGATGCCCAGAACAAAGCACTATTTACCCTATCAGTTTGTGTCGGCTTAGAGAATAGGGACCAATTGGAGTGTTCCGTTCTTTCTTTCAACCAAGGTATCGAGGTAAGGCAGTGTGTGCTCAACTTTTGTTTGCATTCTATAATTTTCCTATTTACTTCTTTTTTTTTTTCCTTTTTGTATTTCCTTATAAATTCTTCATCTATGTCTTTTGTTTTCCTTATCTGGTTCCACAGTTTGTTTTTATTATCTATCCTATAATTAGTTCTTTTGTTATCTATGGCATGCCATCAGATTTTTTATTAAACATTTTTCATTATCGCATTTTAATTTTCATTATCGGCCTGAATATCTGTTAACGGAAATACATGGTCGATAATGAAAATTCAATTCCGATAATGAAAAATGTTTTCCGTTCACGAAAAACATTTTTCATTATCGGAATTGAATTTTCATTATCGGTTGTCGAATTTGTAAGAATTCAAATTTTTACGGAGACAGTAAACCGAATTCTCATTAACGAAAAATAAATCTTTATTAAAGGAAATGGGAAGAATAACAAGTGTGTTGCCAGTTAATGGAAATTGACTTACTGTGAACGAAAAATCATTTTTCGTTAATGGTAAATTAAAGTTCGATAATGAAAAATACTAGTTTCGATAATGGAAAATGCTAGTTTCGATAATGGAAAATACTAGTTTCGATAATGAAAAATGCTAGTTTCAATAATGGAAAATACTAGTTTCGATAGTGAAAACTACTAGCATAGATAATGAAAAATACTAGTTTTGATAATGGAAAATATTAGTTTCGATAATGAAAAATACTAGTTTCGATAATGGAAAATCATTTTTTGTTAACGAAAATTGAATATCCGTTAACGGATATTTAATTTTTGTTAACGGAAAATTATTTTCATGTGATTGAATAATATATTTGTTCCTCTGTGACATGATGTTTCAATAAATTTATTTTACATTATCGGAATTTTTATTAACAACAAATGAATTTCCATGATGTGAAATTACGATTACTTGTCGATAATGAAAAATGTTTTTTCGTGAACAGAAAACATTTTTCATTGTCGTAATTTAATTTTCAGTATCGACCAAGTATTTCCGTTAACGGGATATTCAGGCCGATAATGAAAATAAAAATGCGATAATGAAAAATGTTTAATAAATAATCTGTTGGCGTGCCATAGTTATCCAGTCTTTTCTTTTATTTCGCTCTTTTAATTTTGTGTTTGTTTTTTTAGTTTTATTACTTGAGTAAATATTTTGTATTTGTTTAATAATTTCTTCATAAATTTCGTTTGGGCATGTCATTTTGTTGAGCATTTCCCAATTTATCCTATTAATTTCTTTTATTATTTTATTATGGTTAAAGGCACATAAATCCCTCCGTTCTGGCCGCTTTACTCTGCGTCACCTACGCTAAAATATAGTTCAAACGACCGCAGCGCGCATTGCTCTACGACACTAGTTAAAGTCATTTCGGGGCCGCGGCAACCTGACACATCGTACGCCCTAGTCGCAAACATGAGCGAAGGATTAATTATCCTTCCTCCAGGGCCGCGGCTTGACAGCGATGTGGCAGGAGTTATATACCGCTCGAACCGAGCCGTTTAAAACAAGACTAATAACATTCACGCGCCACTACTGACATCTGCATTGTACCCTTAGACCAGCAAATGAAAGGTAAATCAGTTTATATAAAACTATTTCTGGTAATGTATCGAGTTTTATCTTTAGTTTTTTCTGGGTTCCGTAGCCCACACATTGTGAAGTAATGATCCGAAATTTTTTCTGATAACGTTCCTCCTCTTGTTTCTCCTATTTTATTTTTAAAATAAATATGATTGATACGTGACTTTTGTAGGTAATTTTACCCATTTTTTGATACTATTTCTTCTCTTGTTGGCGAGTCTATTATTTTTTCGTAGCCTAGTTCTGCTAATGTATTTTCATAATTGTCTCTTAATTTCTGCTCATGTTTATCCTCCAAATCGTTAATATCTTTCAGAATGTCTATGTTTATATCCCCTACTATGATTTGATATGCCCAGTCTGTAATGTTATTTTTAATAATAATAATAACAATTTTCAACCACAAATGTGGTTAGGAATTTGGAAGGGGCAAAACCCACTAACACCAACCCTATGCTAACTGTCAGAAATCCATAAAAAAAAATTAAAAAGGATGAAAAAATTAAAATAAAATATCAAAGCCAAGCCCGCGAAGAACAGGGTCAACCTAGGCACGATTCATTCGACGAAATCCAGTCTCTTTCAGGAACCTCCCAAGAGGGCATGCATTGAGGATCTTCTTAATGGCTGCAAGAGAACATGCTGTAACCGCGGTCTCAGGCAGGGAGTTCCAAGCTGTAGCAACCCTAACCGTGAAAAATTTTTCCGGCAGTCAACGTTTTGCTCCTTCAATAGAGAGTTTAAGGGAATGTACCCGAGTAGATTTAATTCTGCTCAAGTCGAAAAAAGGCAAGTCAACCTTTAATGATCCGTGGACAATCCTATAAGTTAGGATTAAGTCAAATTTCAAACGACGCAGTTCCAATGATTCCAACCCCAAGTGTGTGTGTCGTGTATTGTGGGGCAAATCACGGAGGCCATGTAGATACTTAGAAAAACGCCGCTGCACCAACTCCACAAGATCACCATCCTTTAAGAGGTATGGCGGCCACATTGGGGTTGCATATTCAAGAAGCGGGCGGGCAAAGACTCTAAACACCCAGAGTTTTGTAGTCAAATTTCCAGAAGTAAAGCAGCGATTTATGATAGCTAAGCGCTTAAATGTGGCAGCAGTAATCTTCCCGCAATGGAGGGTCGATTTCAAATTTGACGTAAACCAAATGCCAAGATCACGAATCACATGCACATCCGGGAGAACGTGGCTTTCAATCGAGTAGGCGAAAGGTAAAATTTGGTTTAATAAGACTATTTGGTTTAATAATAATAATAAAGGTAAAGTGCCTTTAATAAGACATTTTAGTTTTTTTACAAATTCTCGTTTGCTTGTCTTTGGTTTTTTGTAGATAGCTATTACTTATCTGATTCTCTCCGTATAACGTTTTTGATGTCAATTTCAATTGCATTGTTCTCTTCAAAATTTACTTCTTTAAATTCTACTTCTAAATCTTCTTTAACAAAAAACCAATACTCCACCTCCTCTTTTTGTTGTCTCGTGCATAATTGCATTTTTTGTATATCCTTTAATGTTGTACAATTCTATTTCTACTTTTTTAATATTTATCTCTGTTAGTATTATTACTTCCCAGTTATAATATCCAATTAGTATCCAATATAGTATCCAATTTTTCCGTAAACTCCTTATATTAACATGTATGAGTTTTACATTTTTGCAATTACCAACATCCTCTCTTAGTCTTCCCTTAATTTGGTCTCTGCATTCAATTACTTGAT
Organism: Lithobius niger; assembly: GCA_023313725.1. NCBI lineage: Eukaryota > Metazoa > Arthropoda > Chilopoda > Lithobiomorpha > Lithobiidae > Lithobius > Lithobius niger. The sequence continues at coordinate 279,533 of JAHWFP010033102.1, read as the reverse complement.
TTAAGAACTTATTGTTGTGGTGGTTGTAAATTCAATAAATCCTCTTCTCCATGTATAATTTTCACTTCTTCATTTTCATTTTTCCCCATCATGATTTTCCCGTTGTGGAACCACATATATTTGTAATTGTTATATTTTACATACTTTCTTGCTTTCCAGAATAGGCTTTTGTTGTAGGGAGTCATGTTTTCGCTTAAGTAAACTCTTTTCCTGTTTTCATTTCTGTATATATATTGTCATTTGTCACGACTCGTTTCCTCTGGTCTAACCACATGTTTCGGCTATCTTTGTGTTTAAACTGTATGATTAGTACACTTGGTTTGTCTCTGTTTTTGTTCGGTATCCTATGAGCTGCAGCGATTTGATTTTCTTCAAAATTTTGTATGTTGAAATTCTTTGCTAAAATTGTGAATTACTTCTCTTATGTTTTCGTTTGGGAGCCAGTCTATTTGGTTTATTTCCAGGTTTTTGGTACGATCATATTGTTCTTTTTCTTTTGCTTCTCTGTTCATTGTGGCCAGTGTCTGTTCAACTGCTTTATACTGTTGTTCTACTATCTCTAGTGTTTGTATTATTTCTTCCATTTTCATCATTTGTCCTTTTATTGTCACATTTTCCTTCTTCACGTCCTCTTGTTCTTGACTGATAAATTCTAGTGTCTTGGTTATGTTCTCTAATGTGTCGAATGCCATCAGCAACTTGTCTAGTTTTCCTTCCATGCGTATCATTCTTGCTTCAACTCCTATATTTTGTTCCAATATTTCTTCTGTGTTTGCTTCTTTTTCCTTCATTCTTAATTTTTCTTCTTCCGTCATCTCATCCTTACTTTTTCTCTGATCATTCTCATTTGTGTCATCTTCCTCATCACTACCTTTATCTTGGTCTTTTTCTGAGAGTGTTCTTTGTTTTCTACATCTGTAGCACTTCCATTCACCTTTTGTTTTTTAACTTTTTGCAGTCCATGTTTTTTTGTTTTATTCCTGCACAACTGTAGTGATATTTTGCACTGTAACTTCCACATTTGGCCCAATTTCCCTGAGTGCCTAGTTTATTTTCGCAGTTGCCACATCTAGACGTGCTTTCTTCGTTATGTTTAGTTCTAATTCATAAAGTTTTTGTTTCAGTTTCAGTTTCACTTTAGTTTCTTGGTTTCATTCTGGTTCATATAATTTCGATCTGGTTTAACACTTTTTGCACTTTTGTATTTTCGAACAAGTTTTCAAACACACACAATTTTTCCAAAGATAATTATTTTGGATACACCTTTCAAATTGTTCTGCCTCATTTGTTTTCACGTAATTTCAGTGTTTCTACTTGCATTTCACTCACCAAAATCACTGTGGGTGTTCTTAGTAGTCTTATATGATGTATTACCAATTTTTGGAATGACAGCTTCTTTATATCCATGTTAGACGTCCGTTATTCCACAGCGTTTTCTTGATCAGCGAACCCAGGCAGCCATGTTGATTAATAATAATAATGATTATTATTATTAATATTATTATATTATTATTATTATTAACGCAATACATTTATTATTCACACTTTTAAAGAAAGACAAAACACAAAACAGTGCAGAAAGATACAAAACACACCAAATTTTAAACGTTTCACAAACAATGACTGGGAGCTTTTTAAAAATACATTATGATAACAGAGAGAATAAAATAAAAACAAATCGAATAATTAGAGTAAATAACAAAGGATTAATTGAACTAGCTTGGAATAATTCTTATGGTAAAAGATAAATTATAATAATAATATTTGTTGCGATAGCAATGGGTCTGGCAAGGACTGGGGAGTCACTAACAGCCAGCCACAATTACATTTAAATACAGTGTACATAAAATGACCAAGGAGTGATTAGATGATGTTAAGAGGTTGGGGACACGAATGCCTTACCACCAAGGTTAGACCTGCCACGGACTCAAATGCCACCGATGGCATTGCCAAATGTGCAGGACATGGGAAGGGTGTGAAAAGTGTTAAAAGGCTCAAAATGATACTGTACAATTAAAAAATATAAACAGTGCTAAAAAATTGTATGCTACGGTGAATACTAAAAAGTAAAGCACCCAGATAGTGGGATTTGTCATCACCTAAAAAAATAATAAATAAAAAAAATATGTATATATATATAAATCAAAGCCAACCTGATAGAATAGGGTGGCTGGACTACCCCACGCGACCTACATGCCGTTAAAAAAGAGCACTAAACTTTCTAATTCAGCACAACGTAATAAACTTCCAAGGACCTTAAGAGAGGCAAAGACATTCTACAAAGTGCAAAAATCAATGTAGAAATGGAGTTTACTACATTATACTTCACAATCTTTATTTTGTTTTATGTCATCCAAAGGTAAAATATATATTATTGACTACAAAATCATGTATTAAGCTTCGTGCCTGTACGTGGACTTTAATCGAATAAAGATTATCGAGATTCCCACTGCGGACACACAAACAAACAAGCAAACCCTACGATCTTAGTTATATAGGTTATATTTTTAAAATATACTCGAAAAACCTGGTTCGTCAACGGTCCAGGAGTTTTCATTTATTTCACGTTTAAGTGTTCCATTTGTTTCACTTGGAGAATGGCGCGGCAAATAAGCGTCACTCCAGTGGCGATTGGAAAGTGTTTGTTTATGCGTACATATGCATGTGTTAAATACTGCCCATGGACGTTTCCTTTTGGCCGTGTCAGTATGGCTCAGCGGTTGGACCTCGGCCTTTGGTTTCAAAGGTCCTGGGTGCGATTCCCCGCTCAGGCAGTCTGACATATAAGGCCAAAAGGCAACGTAAATAGGTTTGCATCTGTGTTTAGTTATTTCTTGTGAGCGTTTGGCTTTCCCGTCTTTTGTAGTTTTGTAGGTAGCGGTTGTGAAGTTTCGCCGGGAGTGCTGTGAAATTTTCATCTTGGTGGCTAGTAATATCCGAGGTGATGAATATCTGAGAGCAATGGTCTGGTGGCCTGGTGATTACTCTGTTCAGCAGACTTTTTTGTCCTAGAAAAAGCAAGTGCAATGCTAGGTAGGGATTTCTTTGGTCGGGGTGGACTCAAACATCCAGAATGGTAGGTGGCATGCAGGTCAGAGGAAGAAGAAACTATTATGTTTGTAAATAAACTGAACAACTCCTACAACTAGTTGTAGACGTTGAGAATGAGTGGCATGCTAAGGATGACACACTGTTGTAGGAGAAAAAAGCACATACAAGCAGAAAATTTAAACAATGTAAATTTAAACATGTTTTGACGTCTAAATGAGGCAGCACTCATCTTTACCAACACAAGATTGAGATCGAGCCAGGCAAATGTCCAATACGTTTGCCTCATGGGCCTATCAATAAGGAGACAAGAGCTGTCATTGAAACCCATACACTTGAATGGATCAGGGATGATGTCATTGAACAGTGTCATTGTACAGTGTCAGTGTACAGTATAGTGTATAGTGTACAGTATAGTGTACAGTGTCATTGTACAGTGTCAGTGTCATTGTACAGTGTTACCTGGGTGTGCTGTACCTCGTCTTGCCCTGAAAAAGGTGAGAAGGGGGCTAAAAGGATCTGCCTTGACTATCATCTTTTGAAGGTGAAGACTGTAAAAGACAGCCAGCTAGCAAGCATTGCCAATCAAGTATTTTCCATACGTGGCAAAGCAAAATGGTTTACAGTTCTGGACAGGGAACTATGCTTCTTGCAAATCAGTTTGGAAGAAATTATCAAGAAATTCACCTGTTTTTGCTGTCATATGGAAAGTTGGCAGTTCAAGTGAATGCCTTATGGGTTATGCAACTGACCAGAATTCTTTGCGAGGCTGATTGATATGGCATTAGGAGGTGCTATGTGCGGCCACGCCATTATATATGTCGACGATCTATTCCTAGGATTACCAAAGTACCTAAGCTACATTTCAGATGGATCAGGCGTCATGATAAATCTGAAATTATTGTGATTGTGTGCAAAAGAAAATTTCTATTTGCCCCAAGAGTTATCACCACAGCCAGAAAAGGTTCAGGTGATGAAGGATTTTCCAGGGCCAGAACTTATCTTGGAATGGTGGCCTTCTACAGGGCCTTCATCAAAGATTTCCATATTAAGGCAGGTCAACTCTAAACATCACTGCAGGGAGATGCGGTTTAGGAGTCGCAAAAAACACAATCAGATGTCGTATGGCAGTAAAAGACAGTTTAACAGATTGTGTCTTAGCTCTACCAGACCTGGATAAAGGTTAGAAATTTTTTCAGATGCTTCAATTTCTGGTTTTAGCACAGTGCTCTCCAACACATCGATGGACGTGGGCTTGCACCCATGGCATTTGCAAGCAGGAGACTGTTTGAGGCAGACAAATAACTCAGTGTTTCGTCGCTTGAGATGGGACAGCTATGTTTGCTGTTTGAAAGTTCAGGCCTTACATTGAAAATGACCCTTTTCTCCTCGAAACTGACCACTTGGCCTTGTCGTATTTGAAGTCTTCAAACAGCCTTGAGGGTGGCAGGCCAAATAGATTCTTGAACTTCAAGGAATGGATTTTGAAATCCATTACAAGAAGGACTCCATGAACTTAGCAGCATATGCAACTTCCACGATGAATAAGAATGAAGACAAAAATCTAGTACTAAGAACCTTGCCACCGTCCTCAACCACTGCAACCATCAAATTAAAATGTTTCAAATGTTCTTTATATTTTAACTTTTGAACCCGGTAGGAGAACTAAGAGCATCACTGAAAAACAGTAAAAAATAACTAATAACCATTTGTTAAGTTTAAGTCCACGTGAAACCTTACTCCTGTCCTCAACCATTGATACCACCTCAACAAAATGTTTCATATATTCTTTACAGTTTTTCTTTGGAAACCGGCAGATTATACGTGGGTTAAAGTAGCACTATCACCGATTGGAAAGTATGCAGAACCTGGCACCATCTAATGCTATCCAACACTTGCTTGCATCAAGCGATGGATGCACACCATCATTTCTGTTAACGAAATAAACAAGCCACTAACTGTTCTATCATTGAATGAAAACTTGGTATGTCTTCGTGCACCTGGAAGCAATCTGTAAAGATTAACAACATTACTACCGCTAGATGATGCCACGGTGTTTTCGTACGGTTTTCAATCGGTGATAGTGCCACTTTACCAGCATCACTGAAAAACGGTAAAAAAAAACAGATTATTGTGTATTAACCATAGGGTGATGAACTGAAAGGAGAGGACTTAATTACCGAAACTGAAAAATTTTTTTAATTTTAAAAAGAAGAATTAAGAGATTAATTCATTCTTGTATTAATTAGTTGATTAATTAGTTGATTAATTCTTGATTAATTAATTAATTGTAACATTGTGTAAGGCTATGTGTGTGTCTGATTCTCGTTAATTTCAAGCTGCATTCTAAACATTATGAAACAGAGCCGTTTTATATCTGTTTAGGCGACAAAATGATTGAAAGTTTTGCGCGACTTTAATGTCCATTGTATTAAAAATTGACGTCATAACACATTATTTGTAGCAGGGAAGGGAAGGGGTTGGAGAGGGATGATTTTTATTAAAAGAAGTTACAGAAATTTGATTTTTTCTACATTATGAATAAAAAAAATTTCACTTTCTTTTGTGAGCCCTTACCTTTTAGTCTTTCTGTGTAACGGGAGACTTCTCTTATTTTTAAAAATCGTTTAGAATGGTATCAAACCGAAATGAGGCAGTGGAAGGGAGTCCGGAATCACCACTTGCGTTTTGGGAAAAACGATAACTATATTGAAGAGAACTACTTGGCTAGAGCTTGATCTCTCTGTTAAAGGGCAATTGAGATTATTTTATACTTGTTTATTACATTATAGGCCATTTTGTAACTCTCGTAAATGCAAAAAAAAACCAATTAAAATCCGTAGCGTGTAGACGTTTAAACAATAAAAAGACAAATTTGACATTTACGAATTTTTGTACCATTTTTTGACAATCAATGTTGTTGTTAGCCTAGTGTGGCAGCCTAACTGCGAATTAAATAACTCGTTAGATTTTCAGCCATGTTATATTTTTGCTTTTGATGATCAAAAGTTTGTTCTTTTTAAGAAGAAATACAAATGTATGCATACAATTTGAATCAGTTAATACAATTTGCTAACAACAGCATCTAGATGGAAGAAATGGTATTAAAATTGGTAAAAGTCTACTTCTTTCTTTTTAATTGTATGAAATGCTGTTTGCAATGGATTTTAATTGTTCTTTTTGTATTTAAGGGTTAAAAAAGGCCTATTATTTTAATAAACACTCACTTTATTTTTCCTTTAAATAGCCGTATGGTTCGTGATGTGATACAAATATTTTAAATTGCTGTCATGCTCATTTCCGCCATCGCTGTCAAGAATATTTTTCTATTATGCGCCACCAATAACAGGGTTGAATAATAACATTAAAAAGTTTTGATTTTAACTTTGCAACCGACATGGTAATGATGTATTAATAACTCGTCACAAAGGTATTAATAGCTCGTGTTAACGATAACAGTAATGAAAGAGGCCAATATGCTCTGAAACTACTCTAATTTTCAGCTCCCGACCTATATTACCGGTTGCTTTTAATGTGACAGCGAGTAAACAGTAACCTGAGAAACCAAGCAATTCGAAGAAGGTAACAATGGCTTTTCCTTTTGGAACAGGCATATTGCCTACATGGATTGTTATTTTGAATACATTGTTGAAATGGTGATGCGTACCATCGAAAACCCCGTTGTAACAATGCATTCCCAGGAACAAAAAAAAGACGTTAGAAGTTGCGCCGCTGTACATTGAACAATATGCCAAAGGTCCGGAGAATTAGCATTAACTGTGATTTCAATCTGGTAAATGCCAAAGAATGTTTAAAAGTTTACCTATACGATAACATGTAATTGTTAACTGCCCTCCTACTTCAGTCATGTTAATTTCTTAGTAGCTCTTCAACATTTGTAGGTGCTGGCGCAAAGTTACCGAACTAAAATATGTCTGAAAATAAAATTAATGTAAAATTTTTCAAATTGAGATTTTTCCCCAATCATGTGCATAATCCATACTAAGACATACATGAGCATTAACAGCCACAAAAACTAAAAAATTGACTAAGAATCCCCAGCTGCAGGTTTTGGTTTAAACATTGTTGGTCCTATTCGGCTCCTTGCCGGTTGCTAACCACAAACATGACAAAAGCACACATCAATCATTTCATTATCTAGCCAACGTTGTTCAAAAAGAAAAGCGGTTAAAAAAGTTTAGATGGTTCCGTAACATGTTGTATCATAATCACTAATAAAGGTTCATGCTTACATGGTAGCATTTTCTGTGACGGTTCTTGAGGGTTCAGACATTATGTAAATGTTGCAAATGCTATTTACACACAATGGGCACGAAACTAGGGAACTTTCAAGTACGAGCTATACGAGCTATACGAGCAATACGAGCTATAGCAACAATAATGAGGACCAAGGCTCAAGGCCAGTGGCCCCAAGTGACCCACCTAAGGCTTTAGGTTAGGCTAAGCTACAATATGCTAGGAGATAGAATCCCACGTTGCACTTGCCACAGGTTCTTAACGAGAAAATACAAGCTGCTGGCTTATGTGGAATGATGTAAAATCGAATCGTGTAATCGGATGCCCACTCACATGCCCACACTCTAAATGGAAATTACTGTATAAGTGTGGCAATTTGACGTTAACCTCGCGGTGTAATGGTTGCCAGAAGTTCTCCAATTTTACAGCTGGTCTGCATTGGCTATACCAGAAAAGCAAAACTTATGGCAAAGGTCTAGTAGGTTGAAAGCTTACGACTCAATCCATCTGATCGTGACGTGTTTACATTCTAGCTCGTTAAATTTTATTTTCCTTCCTAAACTCAAGTCTGCACTTTCCAATGCTGAAGTATTAAAGCGAAATTTGTCCGTTCAAAACAGAAATCGCTGTCATAAATTCCCTGTTAGTACCAGGCTAGCTTTCAGCAATGTAATTTTGTACTGCACCAACGTAAATAACCAGATGAAAACAACGAAAGTCAAAATCCCATAATTCATAAAATTAAAGACATAATGGAATAGCCATTCAAAATACAATTTGTCACGAATGAGTGTGATAAGAACAGAGATTCGATCAAAAAATACAAAGAGAATCCTTCATTGCACCAATGATGGTTAATTTCCTCGATACATTTACACACATGAATTTTTTTAAATAAAAAAACCTAATTCTTTGTCAAATTTAAAAAAGGATACCACAGTATGGCCAAATGCAACAAGTAAAAAAGTAGCATTTTGCGTACTGACAGAACTAAATAGTTAAAATGGGTGCTCCCACTAATGCGTCATAGGGCTAAATTTTGACATTTATCATTACAATGCCAACAAAAACGTCTTGTATAACCACGCTAAAAATAATACCTCGGTCATAACTACATAAACAAAAACTCGAAGCAGGTGAGCGGCATCTTTTAATTTATATTTTCTCGTCATCCAAAATTTGACAAGTTATGCCAATCTTTTACATCATCAAAATCATACGACGTGCGTGCGTGCGTGTTTGTACCTCTACTCCTCTGGAACCAAAACACCTACAAAGATGGGAGTAGGATCAAACGAAAGATAATTAAATTTTGCTTTTAATAGGCCTATTTTCATTGCTGTAACTTGATATTATCACCCTCAAAGAAGCGAAAGAACCTGAAAAACTAATGTCAAAGTTTTTTTTACCCGCATGACGTTTGTTCATGACCTCATGAGGTTCATTCATGACGTCGTAGTTTGTTCATGAAAACCTCCTCGAGCAAAGAGAGACGATCTGGAAAAGGATGCACGGACGACGTATTTTGCAACACACCACATATACAACTTAAAATTGGTTTTATGCTAACTGACTTGATGCAGGGAAAAATCAAAACAATAGCGAACGAAAATCGGCGTTTGTCATCAGAAACAGCGCTTTTCTGATAAATTGCTTGATCATTTTGCTTGACTGCTTGGACGTAAAAAATAATATTGACCTTCTCTCGAGATAACCGATATCGCATACTACACTCTTACAATTTGCTTGATCGTTTCCTATGGGAAGGTCTGTCTGTATCATAAGAGTTGCAGCAAGAAATCTCCTCGAGCGCAGCGAGACGACGCGGAATGAGCGAGCGAAGCGAGCGAATCCGCTACTTTATCTTATTGTTTGCAGACTCTATTCCATAAGTTTATAGAGATTACTTAGAAAAGGCTATAAAACATAAAAAAACAACCTTATTTTGGTTTTATACGGAGGTGCTATCACTTTAACAAGAAGGACCTTTACATGAAGACATAAGCAAAGCAGGCTTTTTTAAGTTTACGTGTCTGTCGTTTTAAGCATATTTACTTGTGTCTTCAACTATGTGTTTTAAAGGGATGGAATCGTTAAGATCGTCTATTGACAACATCCATGCATCATTCTTCTCCGTTGTGCCACTTTACGCACGGCTAGCGAATTAATTTAATTTTTTTTGCAGCTAGGAAAAATGAAGACAGAAAATTCAACCATTCAAAGACTCGTATAAAACGGCCTTGTGAAACTCGTTCCTGCATGAAACTCACATCCTACCTGGTAAATTTCGAGCCAAGGCAAATGACCTAATGATGCACAATCGACATCTAACTTGTTAGGATAATATAGTTGGAAATTATGTGCTAGTTAAACATATCACACATAATTATGTAATTCCTAATATTAATTAATTTATACATCTGGTGTCGATTGACAATTAAAGACTAAGCCTAAGGATTGTGCCAAGGAAGGCAGAGAAAGAAACTTCGAATGTTATCGGGCGACTCTAGCAGCTTGCATCCCTACCAGCTTTGCCTGGGCTACCGTAGCTTCTTTACGGCACTGTTTGTACAGGTTTTATTTTTTAAGAAGGAAGCCTTCAATACCGCTGTTGTAAGATTCTTTCTAAGAAAAGAGTAACATTGATGATCTTTTACTGCATGAAATGTGGTAGGATCCTGCATTCTCTCGCATAGTTCGACACACCAGAACCATCCTGGTTTTGCCAGTATAGTGCTACACCTGATTTGTTTAGGGACACAATAGCACCCTGTGTCTATCAACTAGCCCATGATGACACACCAAGCTGCTGTTGGCGACAGACCGGTTTTTTAAATGTCTACGGAACTTTACTAGAATTTTACTAGAAATCCAAGTAAAAAGTTAATTTGCCTGCTCCCTTGCCAGGCCGGCTAAAAATTGTCTCTTTTGCCTAAGGAAAACTTACATAACCTGTTAATTTTTGCCTTAATTTCTCGAACGTTGCATTTCCCTGGAGGTTTTTCGGTGTCGTGTAGCCGTCAGCATCGTAACACGACTGTGCAGGTGTGTGTGCATCGCTACTCGATAAAAGCGCTTTCTGCATAAAGTGCAAAATTTGTGAAACGTTTGTGGGCACCCAGGCTTGTAACCGTAGGGCGCCCGTCAAGACGGTGCCCGCCTCCAAACCTTGATGAGGTCAGGGTCTACTAATGCAAAAATTAACAGGTTATCTATGTTTTCCTACCGGCAACAAGAAACTTAATTTTGTTGGCCCCTTGACAGGCTGGCTGAAAATTGTTTCTTTTGTCTAAGGAAAATATACATAACCAAACCAGCCCTACTCCCCTCTTGACTCACCGTCTGACGTATTGAGAGGAAAATTGATGACCAAATGACAGCGCGAAAGCGCTTTTATCGAGTAGCGATGCACACACACCTGCACAGTCGTGTTACGATGCTGACGGCTACACGACACCGAAAAACCTCCAGGGAAATGCAACGTTCGAGAAATTAAGGCAAAAATTAACAGGTTATGTAAGTTTTCCTTAGGCAAAAGAGACAATTTTTAGCCGGCCTGGCAAGGGAGCAGGCAAATTAACTTTTTACTTGGATTTCTAGTAAAATTCTAGTAAAGTTCCGTAGACATTTAAAAAACCGGTCTGTCGCCAACAGCAGCTTGGTGTGTCATCATGGGCTAGTTGATAGACACAGGGTGCTATTGTGTCCCTAAACAAATCAGGTGTAGCACTATACTGGCAAAACCAGGATGGTTCTGGTGTTTTGAATCTCTTTTGTAAAATGTGGTGGCCCTGAAAAGGGCCGTTTGTTTAGAGACGAGGGTCTTGCTCCATCTTCATGGCCTGGACTTCCTTTAGTTTCTGAGTGCTTAAGAGGGTTGGATTGCACATCTGACTGCAACGATTAGGCCCAGACGATGTAGTCCATTGGCTTGCTTCGTCATCTCACTGAAGTAGTGTGATGTGAAGATGGAGCTGTTTCGCCATGATGCTGCCGTCAGGATGTGAGAAACTGGGATGGAGTTATGGAATGCCCAAGAGGTGGAGACTGCCCTCAACTTGTGTGCCTTCACTCTGATACCGTTATCCATGCAATTGATGTCGGAGTCTTTGTATGTGCTTAAATGTTTATCTGGCCCATTGTGCTATTGTGGCTGCAGAGATTTCACCAAAGTTCCTTGCGAAGGGTAGTAAAAGTTGATTTCTTCCTTTGCGTTGTTTTTTGTTGTTGGTTCTTGAGACATAGTAACAGAGTGCTCGTACAGAGCAGAGGTGTCGTTCAGGTTCCTGTCCTACAATGTGTGTGAGAGCAGGAATTGTTATCAGTTTCGACAGTTTGCAGGGACGTTGCGTTTTTGCTCGAAAGTCCACTCTTGGAGTTGGGGTTATGTAGGTGAAATCTGGGGCGAATACACAGGAAGCTTGGTCAGCTGACAATGCCTGAATTTTGCACCATCGAAGACTTGCTGCTAGGGTTACCAAGAAGACAGTTTTCCTGGTGATGACGTTCACTGGGCTACTGAGTAATGGTTCATATGGTTCTTTTAAAAGTCCCCGTAAAACAATGGATAGGTCCCAGTCTGGAAAGGTGCATCTTGTGGCTGGTCGTTCCATTTTGAAAGACTTGATGAGTGACGAAATCCGATAGTTGTCGAGAAGCTTTGAGCTTCCTGCAGCTTTGAAAACTGCGTTGAGGCCTGAGCAGTAGACTAGAATTGTGGAGCCTTCGTTGATAAGAGTGTTCAGTAATTTCAGCAGGTCATGTCTCTGCTCAATCAATAGGGGGATTGATTGGATTGACTTTTCCTCTGTTACATCAATAAAACCATCGTGACCAGTGGCTGTCGTAGATTCCGTTTGTTGATGTTCTAATAGCTTGGCTTGCAATTTTGTGGCTTGTCCTTCATGAATGCTTGTCTTTTGGAGGAGTTTGACGACAGTAGCGACCTGTGAAGGTGTAGAGTGTTGAGATTCGGGTGGAATTTGGTTCCTTCTTGTTGAGACAGTAGATCCTGCATATGAGGAAGATTTTTGGTGTGTCTAGTATGAGTTTTAGAAAATGAGGGAACCACGCTGTTGATGGCCAGTTCGGTGATATGAGTAGAAAGAGGCCTCCAGACTGTGAGATCTTTTCCAGGACTTTTGGAAGCAGCTTGAACAGGGGAAAGAGATAGTGTAGATGTTTTCCCACGAAAGGGTTAGGGCATCCACTGCTGTTGCCTTTGCGTCCAGAACTGGACTGATGAAGTGGGGAAGTCTGACATTGTGCCTCGTGGTAAAGAGGTCTATCATTGGGGTGCCCGATATGTTGAAGAAATATTCGCAGATGGGATTTCTTTAACGTCCTTTCTCATGTTGGAGGTTTCTTCCAAGAGAGAGACTGCAATCACATTCCTTTTGCCTGGGATGTGGAGTGGCAAGATCATTTTTTTGAGTTGAATGCAGAGATGGAATACTGACGAGGTTATCTCGTGGAGTTTGCATGATCTCGTTCCTCCTTCTTTCTTGATGTAGGCAACTGCTGTTGTGTTTTCCGCTTAGACTTGTACAACTTTTCCTCTGATTAGTTCTTGAAGGTGGGCGTTGAGAACTGCCTTGAGTTCCAGGATGTTGATGTGATCGTGATGTTGAGTAGTCCAAGTTCCTGATGTTTGGTGGTGACCTATGTGGGCTTCCCACCCCTCCAGTGGGGCATCGGATAGTAGGAGGAGGTCGGGCTGTGGTTCGTGAAGTGGCACCGTCTGAGTGAGTGTGTTGATGTTTGACCACCAAAGGAGAGTTTCCATCAGAAAATCTGGATATGTTGGTATTTGAAGGTTTGACAGGGGCGGTTCATTTCCCCACACGTCGATGCAGTAGTGGTGGAGTGGCCTGGTCATCTACCTGCCGTAGGCGACAAGATTTGCTGTGGAGTTCATCTTGCCAATGAGGAAGTGTTGAAGTTGTTGCTGGAATTGGCGTGTATGATGTATTAGGTCTTCTATTCTGTCAGGTGAGGTCATCATGGTTGCAGATTTTAGGTTAAATGAGACTCCTAAGAAGATGAAGTCTTGTGATGGGTGTAGTCTCGACTTCTTGAAGTTAACAACGAAGCCTAATTGATTGAGAGGGTTGATGGTGTAGTCTATGTTGTTCTGAAGTTTGGCTGGGTCTTGGTTGTTTAAAAGCCCGTCGTCCAGATAGGCACTTGCTTCCATCTGTTGCTGGTGGTGCTGAGCTAGGACCGGTTTCAGGATGAGGGTGAAGATCCTGGGTGCTGCATTCAGTCCAAATGGAAGACAGCGAAATTGGTAAACTCTGTTGCAATACACGAAGCAAAAAAGGTGCTGAATGGATGCGTGGATGGGAACATGAAGATAAGCATCTTCTAAGCTTGTCGAGATAGTCCAGTCTTTGGGCTTTAATGAGTGGCGGATTTTAGACTCTAAGAACTCCATTATGAAGTGGTGGTTTTCCATGTATGATTGAGTGGTTTGAGATTGAAGATAATCCTTTTTCCTCCTGATTTTTTGGGGCGGAAAAAATGTGGCTGTAAAAGCCCGGGCCGACAAGTTGAGGGTACTGTTGAATTACGTTTTTGAGTAGAAGGTCCTGAATTTCTGATGAAAGCTTTGAAGTTGGTTGAGACGAATGCTGCCAAGGAGGCAAATGGGGGAGTGGAGGTTTCGAGACAAATGTTGGACGTAAGCCATCTTGAATTATGGAGAAAATTTCCAGGTTGGACGTAAGTATTTTACCGGCTGGGAGGAAGAGAGGTAGGTGAGCTCCCACCGGGATCTGAGGTCAAATGGCATCATTGACGCAGTTTCATTGTTCCTCCTGCCAGGGGATGAATGTTGGCTTTTCCTATCGGGAGTTGTTCCTCTGTCGTTGCGACTATTCACCTTGCTTGTCCCGAAAGGGTGAGAGGAGTGAGCGGAGTGAATGGCCTGGTTGGAACAACAGGACTGGCTTGGATCCATGCGACAAATGTCGTTCCCAGTATAATGCAGTTTGAGTTTTGACCAGTTGTCATTGCTCCGTTGATTTGGGAAAGGCTTGTTGTAGGGTTTAGGAAATCATTTCTGTTGATCTAAGGGTTTGATTGCTTTTGGTTTCCGTGAAACGTCTAGGTGAGGGGCTAGGCTGGGTATCAATCCACAAACAACGTGTTGCTTTCGTGAAGAGGTTGATTACAGAGCTTAAACTTGGTCGAGTCATTGAGATTCGACGTGGTGTTGAGGACTATGTCCTGCAATAGGATGGTGTTGTTGAAAAGGGCGTAAGTAAACCAATTCATCGAGTGGTATGTAGCGAAGCATGTCTTTTGAAAGGATGCGAAATTAAGACAGATAGTACCTTGATTGTCACCGGGGATGGAGGGGGTGAAAGCTTCTCACGAGGCGCATTTACAGCCGTGTTTAAAATGGGCAGCCTGGGATGCAGCCTGTAAGCCCAGGTGGAGGCACTAGTCGCTG
>JAHWFP010033102.1:249830-264762 GCA_023313725.1 Lithobius niger | reverse complement strand
TTTTTTTTTTCTTGTGCCCTATGGTGTATGTAATCTATTTTTGAGGAATGGGCTTGTGGTTTCCCTGGGATAGCGGTTTACTTTTAAAAGTGATAAACACTGAAAACAAAATGAAGATTCTCCCAGAGAACTTCTTCTCGCCAGGAGAATCTAAGTTCTCTGAGTCAAATCCAACGAAACTGTGTTACAAGATTCGGATCCTTCCCTATGCCTACGGCACGTTTTTAGCTCATTAATGCAGTCATTTATGCAAAATATTGCGTCACTTCTGCCTCTATCCCACTTCCCCCTGCCCTGCTCGCGTCCACTCACTCTTTTCTTGCTGCGAACGCACGATTCCATGCAGGGAGGCGGGCGGGCCGTGTTTTGTAACACAGTTTCATCGGATTCGACTCAGAGAACTTAGATTCTCTAGCGAGAACAAGTTCTCTGGGAGAATCTTCATTTCTCCATCGCAGAATCCTCCTCACTGTTTTACAAGATTGGGATCGATTAGGAAGCAGTGCACACCTCGGAATCCCTCCGAAGACGGCTGTGGTGACCTTGGTCCCACTTGGTAATCATCCAGTACCTACACCCCAGACCACCAACGCACCCCACTCATCCGCCACCTCGCCGTCCAAGTGAGGGTCCCAGACGACGGCCCCTGCGCTCCGCAAGGGAAACGGCCCCTCCCTGGCGCAGACCAACAGCCAGACGAACCAGGCTGCACACTGCCAATCCGGTGACACCAGTACTGCCCCATGACACTCGATGTGTTACAAGATTGGGATAGTCCACGATGAGCTTGTCTACTCAATGTCCAATTAAAGGACAAGGAGAAAAGGTACGGAAAGAACGGGCCCCAGTTCATGCTGAACGCATCCACAAACACGTCCACGTCTGGCGTCCCAAACCACCTACAAATCTTCCGGAACGCCACAGTACACAATCGGAAGTCAAATCTGTCCCAGAATTCTTAAGACAGACCATCCGCTGTCACATTCAACTTCCCCAGCACAAATGCCGCCTGTACCACACAGTCCAACTAACCTCCACACTGCTCAAGGCTACGGACCATGGGCATTAAGCATCTGGTACTTCGTCTCCCCTTGATGATTCTCATACGACACGGCCACCACGTTACCCGAAAGGATTCGTACGACCCGTCCCCTGACCAGGTCTCCAAAACGTCTAGTGCTTTCAGCATAGCCAATAATCCACTCGCATTTATACGCATGGCAGCCTCTCTGGGGTGCCACCTTCTCTGTGTGGTGCAGTGGCAACCCGGACCACTGCACTGTGACTGAGGTTGGCGCTAATGACCAAGCTGTCGACGCGCCATTAAGCCTCAATCCCCCCCCCTTCTCTGCGCCTGCGAATCCCCTGTGGCCGCTCCCCAGTCCATGTCCTAGGGATCCGTTGCCACCACTACTGCGGCCTCCATAGAGACCCAGGATTTTGCCACCACCAGGCGACTCAGAGCCTTCGCCCACCAGTGCAAAGCCTCGCAAGACCCTTGCGAGACGCCTCCTCTGTGCACCCCCGCACGACACCAGGTCACCAGGTCGTGTTACCACCAACGTGTGTGCAACTTGCCGACCTCCACAGTACACAACAAATATTCCACCAGGCCCAACAACCTTTGAAGCTCTGTAACCACCGTGACAAGGTTCCGTCGCAAACTGCAATCAATCGTACCACATGAGCCCGATTTCAGGTGGCAGCACAAAACGGCCCGACTTTAGACCCAACATCACACCCAAAAATTCCAAATCCTGCGACGGTACCAGAACACACTTACCGCAAGGTTTCCAATGCTCCCCGCACATCATGCCGCACACTTGCCGCGGACGGCCTATCGCTGCAAAATCATCCAAGTAAACGAAAACCAAAACACCGGCCCGGCGCAAGAAGCGCCTCACTACTGACACAAGTTTCATAAAGGACCCGGGGCCGAAGCCAAACCAAACGGCGTCACACAAAAGCAGTACAGACAACCCTGCTAGGAAAACATTAACCATCGACGTGCATCGTCCTTTATCGCCACTGCACAATAAGCTTGAGACAGATCGATGATTGCCATCCACCACCCTGGCTGTAAATGCTCTACTACCCTCGGTAGTGTATCCAAGCAGCACTTTCACACCACTACAAACTCATTCAAGCCTTTCAGATTCAAAATTATCCTGATCGCCCGTCCGGCTTCGACACTGAAAAACCGGGAAAACAAATCCTATACTCCCGTTTTTCACCCCTTCAATTACACCTCGAGCTAACATCTCGCTCAATTTTGGGGCAATATCGTTCGCATCGTCAGATAACGGCAGTCTCGCCGAAACCGCCCTCAGCAGTGGAGCATTTCCCAACTCTACACCAGCTCCGTCTACAATTTCCAACACCGCCGGCGAAGCCCCCATGGTCGCCCACTCTGCACGACGACCTCTCAAACGTCCAGCACGCCCTGTGCTCATCATTTAAGCCCTGTTCCAGCTTTTTGTTTACAAACAATCCAACTGCCCACAAAATCACCTACGCACGCTCGGTAGGGCCGATGCCAATGCACGCCACGGCGTACCACATCGTCCAAAAAAGAAAATTTTTAAACCGAGCCAAGCGCACGCTTTTCCACCACCAACAACTACTGTTTGCCACAGTCCGCCGCTTGCGGATTCTGTCGGTTCGGTCATTTACCGACTCCGACAATGGGATTCACATCTGAACTCCCAAACTCACGTCTCTTTCACTATCGTTACTCTCCAAATTCGGCTACACAAACCAAACATAAACACTACGAACCTGACAATCCGTACTAAACCACTGCCGCCACGTTCTCAAGCAATTATATCCACGTGCGGGCGTACTTGGCCGGCTTAACAAGCTCCACGTGGTTCGTCCTCGCAAATCTGCCGACACCTTGCCGGCCGCCATCTTAATACTCTCCAACCAGTCTCGCTAGAAAATACTCACCACCAACCGCGTAGCCTTGAAAGATGGCGCACTCCAGTTCAACTGGGAAAACGATCGTCCGAGACGAATTCCCATTAGTAATTCAACAATCGTAGCTCCAGAATTTCTGACTGCACGCACCAGCAGCAAGAAAAAGAGTGAGTGGATGCGAACAAGGCAAGGGGAAGTGGGATAGAGGCGGAAATGACGCAATATTTTCCATAAATGACTGCATTAATGAGGTAAAAACGCGCCGTAGGCATAGGGAAGGATCCCAATCTTGTAACACAGTGAGGAGGATTCTGCGATGGAGAATACTGTATTTCCTTCAGTCCATTTAGTTCACTTCACATACGTTCACATAAACAGATATTCAGTTTACTCAAAATAAAGGCTCCTTAGTGCTCACCAGCTGGTTCAAATTTTAGTTTTAACCCTTTCATAATGTTGCAGCCAAACAGAAATGGGCAATCCATTATGAATAGGGGTGGGGAAGAAGGCACCATAATGTAGCCACCACTGGGTGCACTCCCCGCATACAAATTCAACCGGAAAGCCTTATCAGGGTCCACAACCGACAATGGCAGCAATTCAAGGAAGGTCGACATTGGTCCAACAATTCTGGGTTCACAACCGACAATGGTAGTTCTTCAAGGAGGTTGATGCTTCTCTGGACGACTGAGTGTTGGATGGAGTGTCATTCATGGGTTTCAATAGCCATAGTTTCATATGACATTAGTCCAACAATTCTCGGTTCACAACCGACAATGGTAGAACTTCAAAGGAGGTTGATGCTTCTCTGGATGACTGATTATTGGATGGAATATAATTCATGGGTTGTAATAGCCATATTTACATACGACATTGGTCCAACAATTCTGCTTTCACAACCAACATTGGTAGAACTTCAAGGGAGGTGGTTGCTTCTCTGGACAACTGGGTATTGATGGAAGGTAATCCAGGGGTAGCAATAGTCATATTTACCATAGGTCCTTCAATTCTGGTCCGATTTTCGTTCTGTCTTTCACATTGGTAATGTCTCTGTTCCATACAAGAGCCTAGTTTATTCTCATGGTGCATGATTCATATTTACGTGTTAACAGTGGAATGACCTTGATGACATTTGGCCAGGACATCTATTCCTTTTTCAATCAATGTAATCCGTGTCTCACAACACGTTGTTCAGTATTACTTTGGCCATCAAGCTGGATCGCAACTTAACTCACCACCCAGAATGTACAGCGACTTTATGTGTATATTTTTTCCTTTGTTGAGCATTAGAAGTGTACATTGACCTGTATTACCTATTCACTGCCAGTGGCCGAGCACATTCGCTCGAATGGAGTCTTGCTCACAGTTGTGCGTGTTTGTGTGTTTGTGTAACTTCTATTGTATTTGAGTTAAAGCCATGGAATTTTTAATGTTGGCTCAGTCAGTGAGAGGTCTCCACATGTCAGTGTCACGTCGATTGATAATACAGCAATCCTTCTGGGGCTATTATATCATTAAGAAGTCAAAGTTTTCCATTACTGATCTAAGAATGATAATTTTGGCTTAAACAGTCAAAATCGGCAAAAGGAAGCATGCAGACCATGTAACCGTGAATGTGCATACCACAAGGGAACCTTTGATCACCATTTTGAAACATTCCTGGAGGAGGAGGGCAGAGGAGTTTCGCTTTGCAGCCCTCGGCCTACTAACCTGAAAGAAACGTTACCATACTCTGAAATAAAGGGTATGCGCACAGAAGCTGTATGCTCCAATACTGGTTCTTATTTCGGTGCTGACTCCCAGTGCAGATGGGTTGTGCATAGTGCACTCTAATCGCAGCTGATGCTACTCAAATATCAATACAAGAGAGATAAGGAGTTCGTGGCATAAATAAGTTGCGTGGCCCATACGGTGAATACCATCGCCGGTTTCCACAAGCTGATACTCTGTTTTTTTTTCTAATGTTTTCAAATGGAAGTTTTAACTTTCTACTACATTTTAGATAGAATTGCTACGAATTCTTTGGTCTTTTGCCTTTGGTCTTTTGATCTTTGGTCTTTTGCCACAGTTTACACTATTCCAGTATCTTTTTCCAATGGGTGTGTCAATATCCATTTTATTCCTCAGAATTGTATGAGAAACTATGCTATATACGTCCTGGTTTTCGAAATCTGTGCCAACCAGAAAGGAAAATTCATTCTGGTCAATAGTCCAAACAGTCAGCACATGCCCACCATGGATTACCCGCACTATGCGCACAACCACTTTATTATGTAATACCATTCCTAGCACCGATCAAAGCCGACAGTCAGAATCGGTTAAGAATCAGAACTGGTGGCTACTGGCATACCCAAAACCATTTTTTCCCAGAAAGTATAGAAAAACCATTTACTTACAAAACGAAAGTTAATGGCGTACCAGCGTTAAACAATGCGATGCATAATCACTGCGATGTTAAGTTTCAAATTGAAATTTAATAAACTTTACTTTTGTTTAGTATTGGCACAATTTAATTTAATTTATATGCAGAATCATTCATTCTTCCTTTGCAACACGAGGTAGGCTATGGTAGAGATTTCATGCAGAACGGTGGTAGGTGAATATGAAGAAGTGCAAGGGTCCTCAAGGATTGGTGCAGTGGCAACCCGGACCACTGCACTGTGACTGAGGTTGGCGCTAATGACCAAGTTGTCGACGCACCATAAAGCCTCAATTCCCCCCCCCCCCCCTCAAGGATTGCAACCTACCTGGATTTAATTGAGGCAGCAAAGACGTCATGGAAAGAATAGAATAAGCACGATTTAGAAAAAGGCGTCTTGGAAAGGGCTGCTGTCAGCCTTAACATTGTTCCAAGCTTTTGAATTCGGTATCTGATTATATTCTTTAAGTGCGTTTGTGAAAAAAGGTTTAATTTTAAGTGTAGTTCTTTGCAACCAAATGCAGTATCTCGGCGGTACAAACTTTGATGTGAATCCACCTAGTTGCATCCGTATGTCTGATTCATGCAGAACATACACCATGCAACTGAATGAATCAGCGGAAAATCGACTTTTACACAGTTCATTCACATGATTCCATGTAGACAGGTGTAATGAAACGGTTCCTGCTGTGACTGTACCTTAACAGACATAATCTGCTTGAATCCAACACACACAGTGGCTACCACTGTATTTTTTCGTACACACATACTACGTAACTTGATTCCAATGCAGCTATTAAATAATAATTTTATACTTTACTACACGTATACTATCAGACTCCTCTTCAGTGCATCTGTACGAGTGAGCCTAGTGATATCTAATTTGTTAATAGCTATACCCCATAATACTGGTGCCTGGTATGTGACAGTTTTCATAATTTCAATGCAAACACTGCCATCATTTGTGAATTTTTTGGACATTAGGCAAAATTACAGTACCGTGATCTTGCGAACATTGGTTGGTAACCACAGGTGCCTGTATGTTTCGTCCATACAAAGAAAGAGTCAAGAGTCTTGGTTCACAGTATACTCTGCAAAATTCAATTAATAAACAACTAGTGAATGTATACCAGAATTATTCTTTAATAGGCTATTCTGCTATTACTTTTGTTCTTTTTTTTCTTACTAATTTATGTGCAAGCTAGCATAACTGCGCCACTTTCGTAAATTAGTGTAAAATACTTCAATGTATATTTCGAATTTGAATCATTACAGGGTTCAGCATCCAGCCTATAGCGAAGATGAACAGCATTGTCAAAAATGATGAATTCAAGGCAGGTATCCCCGACTTAGTTTCCAATGCTGGCACAATTACCGCATTGACTAAAATTAACTATTCTGGTCCACCGCAACAAGTGTTCAAAGATGTAGGAGATGCTTGCTTAGGTGTTATTGTTACAGGGTTATCCATGATTCCAGGTGGTGCTGTAATAGGAGGTATTGTAGCAGGTATTTGGGGAGCGTTTTCTCCATTTTTGGGAAGTGGTGCTGCGGTAAAAAGTCCTATGGAACTGATGATAGATGACATAAAAAATGACATAAAGAGTATAAAAAAGGATATAGCAGACATGAAGAAATATATGAATCAAATGGTTAAGGAAATACCTGAAGCGATGAGGAAAGAAACAGACAAAAAATTAAGCAGCTTAGTTGAGAGGGCCATTAAAGGAGATCTCAAGCGAAACCAATATGTCTGTAACAAGTATGCAATTATATCTAAAGATTTTATCAAAGAAATGAAACAAAACAAAACTGTAAACGAATCAACACGCATTGAGATGATCGGTCTTATTCACAACTGTGACAACTTCTTGAAGGATACCGCTGAATCCTTTGTGTATCCAGAATTTGCCAATGTTCTTTGGGTCCCATCAGCGATGTCAACTTTTGTCAGAGTTGCTTTTCTATCGGAAGTAGCAAATTATGGAGTTGAGTTGAAAATAGACCCAATACTGATAAGTATGTTTTGGTTGGAGCTGAAAAAGGATATAAACCGACATTTTGCATTTTCCAGTATAGCAGTCAAACGCCGACAAAACATGATTATGGAAAGTTATGATGAAATTCGAAATTTCAGCGACATTGAGTATACCGGATGTAAAATGCAGTCACAGCTGCTGTATTTTGACCGGCAAATCTACCCTCATGGCATCCCCAAAAATTTCCGCATTTCTGATGAACCCGGTGAGTTGATAGTAGCCGATTTCAATGTAACTGGTAACGATGATCCTGTTCATATACAGGTGTATTATAATGAAATCGGTCAACCTGATCCTAGAATAAAAGCCAATGGTGCAGAGAGAGCAACATTGCTGAATTGTTTTATGGGCCCTCCAATTATAAGTCGTGTTCCTATTGGAAAATTATCAATGGCCATCACATTTGTTTCTAACAAAAGTTATCTTATAAGACTGCTATATTTTGCAACCAAAACGTATTATAATGATGAAGAATATGAGGTGGACGCTGAACGTAAAGTATCAGTAATAGAAGAAAATGAAAATGACCTCAGCATTATAATTGAACATGGTAAACCAATAGAGAACAGAGAACGTTTCGTGACAGAGGTCAGCCATCACGGACTGGATTGCGACTGGCATGAGAATACTGAGACAAGTGAAACGGAACCGTGTCTTCCTAGTAGAGAAGCCTTTTTGGGTAATTATGTGATAGAAACAGTTGCCGATGTTAATGTAGAGGCTGGTCCTGACCTGAAGAAAAATATTCTCATAAAAGAAGAGAGATACTTGCCTACCGATTTGCTTTTAGGTTTGGAGTTGATTGTGCTCCCTAAAACAAAATAACGTATTTTATTTGCACGCACAAGGACTTTGTATAATTTATTTGGGGTGAATATTAACATTGTTCCAAATGTAATATAATAAATGGGAGATAAGCAATTTTATTCTGTTATCTTATATAAATTGTTCGTTTTCAACTGACAAATTATCACACTTACTTTTATGGGTGTTTAGTGCAGATCCTTTTTTTTTAACATCATGGGTGATATTTAATCACATGTGCAATTCAAACCTGTATTTGCATTTCCTACTCTTGATCTGTTAAGCATTTGCGTGCAACAATTGTTATTTTGTACTGCTACTAATACAGTATGTTATTACACGTAATAAAATTCTGACCTACTCTTTTACATCATCAGACGACGTCCAGACTTCCTTTTTTTTTCAAGTGTACCTTGGTCGGTGGTGGCTTCATTCCGGCATCATGTTTTTTTAGGAAAAAAAGTAATGAGTTATTTCTTGAAAATTATCCCGCAAAATTCAGTAATAATTCAGCAATGTTATTGTTCCCAAGCCGTTCTCCTAAGCCCAACTTTTAGCGTTTTGTTTGTACTAGTTCTCTTTTTTCAGAGAAGAAAAACAAAATTTAAAAAACGAAAATATGGTCGACCATAAAAATAGTTATTGGATTTTATGAGTAAGTCTAAAATATTTTGCAGATAAGCCTATTTTTAGTGGCAAGACCACGAATTTTGTTTGTGAAGGGCAAAAAAAAGAACTCAAAATGGAATCCACAAAACAGTATTGTAAGAGGAGGAGAAGCAGCGCTGGTTACAGTCCAATGGACCACTGCAAATTCCTCCACAGAATGTAAAAATGTTAGTGGCCGTGATCGACAAGTATCTCACATTTCCACTTAAAATGAGCATGTATAAGTTTCCGTTCAACAAAGTACGCATGCATGCTGAAGTCATGTGTAGCATATAAAATACCCTAAAAGTGCCAAGAAAAATTGTCCTTCTACAAATCTACTTAATCTTAGTACGGTACTTGGAAAGGATGTTAATTTTAAATAGTTCCATTTCCTTTAAAGTGACTTTTTTGGTTGTTTGGCTTCCGTCCTTTTGCTTTTGGAAAAAAAATTGTTTGAAGCGGTATACAGGCTTGATAAGAAGGAAGATATGACTGGAGCAATTCTGTACTATGAACACGCTCCAATGGAAACTTAGTCCACGCATCACGCGAACACCTCAAAGACTAACCAAACCATACTTTGCATGCAGTATCACGGGTGTCTGGACAAGGTTTATAAAAAAAAATCCGGAGTCGTCCATGGAGTTGAGGAACCATCAGGGTGACAATATGGGCCAAAGCCTAGAGCCAAACAGCAACGAGGTCATACTTTGTTCATGACGCCGTAAGTTTTTCATGCAAAGTTTATTTTGGCACGTCAGAGTGTTTTTCTCTCTGATTACTTTCTTCACCAAACTATGACGTCATGAACAGTTTTCAGTTTAAAGCAACATACCGCCTGCCTTATAACCTAACGCCTGCCTCACAACACTCCCGCGACGATCACATCTGCGTACTTCCCACAGCTAAGGTCAACTGAGATGGTAGCTTCGTGCCTCGCAGTGAAAAACATAGCTACTGTCTCAATTGGCATTGCGCTTAATAGTCCAGCCACGGTGAACCCATTGATCGTGTCGTCAAAAACCGGAATGATTCTTGTATTTTAAAATCACAATTTATAATTTTCTAGACTAGTGTCTTATAATTTTGCTTCGGCGATCTATTGGAATAATTAATTTTAATTTTTACCGCATTAGTCTATTACATTGTAGATTTTATGGTAATTATTAGACAATTAGTAGATGTACACACAGAGATGAAACGTCATGATTATTGTACGCACTCATTGCATCATTTCAATATTCAACAGAAAATCTCCTAGACGCCACATTTTAAAACGGTTTTTCAGCAAGGAAAAGACTAACGGTAAGTAAATAGCCCTTTGGGGCCGTACTTGATGTGGAGGATCGAGACAAATGGCGCTGGGAGGTATATCCCTTTAAAAGAGTGATTGTTGGGATAAAGAAGCGGCCTCACTAGCAGACACTTGTCTAAATAATACAGATGCAAACAAACCTATTTACATTGCCTTTTGGACTTATATGTCAGACTGCCAGAGATGGGAATCAAACCCACGACCTTTGAAACCAAAGGCCGAGGCTCTACCGCTGAGCCATACTGACAGGGCCTTTGGTTTAATGATCACATATTAGTTATGACCGTTGCTGTGATATTCATGTAAATGAAAAACAAAAAAAAATAGTGCTCCCATGAAATGTGCGTGTCAACTAACCCATTCAATGTAAACATTTTAGGCTTACGATTTTGTTTACAATTTTCAAGGCATGGCGTTATCCTTGAGATGGAGCAGTACAACCCTTTAAAAAGTAAAAAAAAAATTTAATTACGAGCAATAATTCACGGCTCAATTACATAAAATGTGTAATGGCTATTTTTGTGTCTCAATATGACAATGTCTTCTTCCAGATTTCAATGCACTCGATTTTTATTGTCAATTAAACTTCGCACCATGACAACTTGAATGACCCCCATAACGACCATTACACCAATCTGTACCATCGGCCTTTGGTTTCAAAGGTCGTAGGTTCAATTCCCCGCTCAGGCAGTCTGACATACAAGTCCAAAAGACAACGTAAATACGTTTGCATCTGTATTTACTTAACTCTTGTTGAGCCTTTGGCTTTTCCTTCCTTAAGACATGTGTCTGTTAGCTATAATCAACTAAAAGCATATTTTGTGAGGCTGCCCCATTCCTGATTATCGATCCCAATCTTTACCGATATTAGCACATCGGTAGAAATCGGGGTCGGTAGATAAAAGCCTGACAGATCGGTAATAAACCAAATTGAAGACATTTTCACTTCTTGTCGAGCGATTTCGATGTTTGAATACACCGTTTTGAAGGTTTTTTCACCAGCTTTCCGACTGTCGAAACCCCAAACAGCTGTTTCTTATTGTTTAGATACTACAAGGCAAAATGTTAAATTTTACTAGGGGTTTTGTGTTTTAAAACGATTTTAACATATGCAAAATCAACGCACCATGCTAGTGGTCCGCCCGCCAATTTCAATTGTTACACTTCATTGTAAGAAAGTCACTGTTCAATTCCTGCATTGTAGTTGCATGGCCACTAGCTTTGATATTTTAACAGAAACCAGATCCATGACCACTAAACTAACTGGCCCGCTCTACAACGATATTAGGGGGGTAGACAAAATAGCCGCCATATCTGGTTCATTTCGTCGAGGTCTGTTCTTCGAGGAAGCAACTTTGTACAGTGCGACACAACATCTATTGGCAGCTAGTGGCGGTTTTCGAAATAATAATTTAAATTTTTACGTAGATTTTGGTGGCAATTTTTTTATTATTTATAAGAGTATTTTTAAATGGTGTTTAAAAATATCACTCAGCCACAGTTAAGCTATTTCACTGCGTTTGCAAACAAAAGCAACACGTTGGCAGTTTGTACAGAGGGTGTCGCCCTCGGTTGACAAAATGCGGCAACTCAATCGCATCAGCGGCACTTTCGGCGGCCATATTGCCAACCCAGTCTCGTAATGCTATTTTTCATTCAAAATCCGACCAGTACTGTAGATAGCTCTGCCAGAGCTTAAAGGGATATACCTCCCAGCGCCATTTTTCTCGATCCACCACAGCAAGTACGGCCCCAAAGGTCTATTTACTTACTGTTAGTCTTTCCCTTGCTAAAAAAACCGTTTTAAAATGTGGCGTCTAGGAGATTTTCTGTTGAATATTGTTAACTATATTTAAGAACGATCCGTAACTATATGATGCATTGCGCACGTACAATAATCATGACGTTTCATCTCTGTGTGTACATCTACTAATTTTAAAATAATGACCATGAGATCTAAAATCTAATAGACTAATGAAGTAAAAATTAAAATTAAAATTAAAATCCACTAGGCCTAGCTTAGAAAATTATAAATTGTGAATTTAAAATACGAGAATCATTCAGGTTTGTGACGACACAATCGTTGATTTGATTCTGTCTCGTGTTCTATTCCTGAAGCCAACCGAGACAGCAGTTATGCGAGGAACGCAGCTACCACCTCAGCCGACCTCGGCGCTGTAATTGTTCGGATGACGATCTGCGCGTAGCTGTAATTTGGCACGCGGAATGTTATAAGGCAGGCCGGGTGTCCCTTTAACGTAGTTCACGATGGTAAGGATATATACCTATGCGGCAAAACAGCTGGTAAATTGCTGGAAATGGGCAGTCTTTGCACCCTGACAACCTATAGTTGTATTTCAATCAAGTGTATAGACTGTATCAATGGGAGAAAAGTATATCAAGATCGTTGGTTTCAGCTGACTACTAACTACTATATACTGACTACTGACTAATTCCGCTCATATAAAATACTTTATGCAACAGATAGAAATAAAATTTGGTATTCAACACTCTTTTAATTCCAATAGGTGCCTTTTATGGTTTGACGTTTGTGGAGACATTAACTAAAAAGGTTGCAATCATTTGTAATGCTATTTTTCTGTATGTTGGGGAAAACGCCACATGTGGTCATAATAATTCAGGCTGTACCGATACCGAGCTGCCGAGCCTATTCTCGGCGAGCAGAGCATGATCGGCAAGCTCGGTATAACGAGCAATTACGTCCATTTAACCGAGCAGTGAAGCGTGGCTCGCATTTAGTTTTGGCGCGCGATCCTGTGACCACTGGACCTTGAATGCGAGCTTCATTTTGGCGTATTCCAGTCGATGAATATGATATATGCATGGTTCCTGTTGCAGGAAGGTTGAAGGACTACCAAAGAATTCAACAGATCAACTAAATTTGCAGGTAATTCGTGCAAATAACTAGTTTTTGTATGCTTTTTCGGACATTCGCTTTCATATTACGCTTGATAACCGCAGCAATGCATTATAGCGGAAGGTTCCTTTTTAGGCTAACGTGCACATGGTTGCTGGTTTAGTACCACTGGAAGTATTGTTACACCATTTCGCTCATCTCTGAAACCTGAAGAAAGTTAAAAAACTTACCTTTATCAAGAAAAACCTCAGAGTTTTAGTGTCACCAGCACTAATTTTATTGTATTGAATGGTCAATTGTTAAAACTTTTATTAGCTTAAAAGTAACTTACCTCATAAGAAAATTACTTGTTTTGTTATGATAATGGTTGTTAATGCAGGCTAGTGGCCATACCAGATATGTCGATACGTCATCAATTACAGTGTGCGAATCTAATAGTAGCCTATGGTTGCTGCTACACCAGGCTGTTTTAGTGAAAAAAATTGTTCTAGCTAGAATCCTGCTTGGCATTTAGCGAGTGCTGATACAGGGATGCTACCGGTATGAAAAATTTGAAAATTTGCCAGTGGTAAAATAAAAGGGGAAAATGTAAAAAACTCGAGTGATGTGTGATTTTACCGGAATTGCTTTGAATTCGTTTTCACTCCCTTTAGTGAAATTACAGAGAAACTACACCGGTTACTGGAAAAGAAAAAAATGTATTAAAGAATTTTGAAACTCGTGTATATATGAAAACGAAGAAATGGTGATACAAAAATGAAAAGTAGGGATGTGAGAAAAGTGAAAAGAAGGTATGTGAAAAAAAATGAAAAGCGGGTATGTGAGAAAATGTGAAAAAAAAATGGTACTCCCGGCAGCACCCTGTGATTAATAAGGGTGCTCGGTTCTGCTCGGCATCACTGATCGGCTCGGTTATGCTCAGTGTACCAGGCATTTTGTAAGTGCTCGGCTCGGCAAGAAAAAATGTGCTCGGTACAGCCTTAAGATTAATAATCATCACTCTTTATTAGTTTGAGTTTGAGTTTATTCAAGATCCGTGGCATAGAGCCATACGCCTGAAAACAATACATAATTACAAACACCGAGATACCCAGTACTATATAATCATAACCAAACAACGTCACAAAGACTATGACCAAGTCTACCACACTTGCAGTTTCAGATACACTGTAATAGTCTCCACGGTGCACAAGTTGCTTCAGACTCTATCAGTCACAATCTGAAGTTAGTACAGGACTTGACCCGTGCACGACTCTTCCACTGTACACTACCACATCCTCCAGAGCCGAAGCACATTTAATAACAGCTAGTACCTACCAACAGTCAGTATGAGCAGCACAAACTATGCACGAACTAATACTTACTACTACAGTTGGGAAGAATGGATAAGGGTATGGCAGCGGCACAATGCTATAGATAATTATGAGTCTTATTGCAGAACTGTATCTTGGCCTTAAGATGACGTCGCAGTGGGTCACAAGCGAGGAAAAGTAGACAGGAAGGAATCAGAATCCAAAGATTGAATGTAAGATCGCAACACTCTCCGTTGAGTCGCATACTTGGGAGAAACAAATAAGAAGTGGAAAACAGATTCCTCAACATCACACCAGTCACACAATGGAGACGTGGCCCACCCAAGATGATGATGGTGAGCAGCCAACAGGACATGACCCGTGCGAAGACGAGAGACCATGCACATAAAAACTGCTGGGAGATTATCTAAGGCAGACGGCTTGCTGCAATCTGGATGTATTTGAAAAAGTGTACGACCAGTGGGAGCTGCAGACCACTCCACTTACCACTGGTCAGGCACCCAAGCCTGACGCATCACAGAAGCTTACCTTGGGGATGTCACAAGGGAGACAATGATCAACTGCTTCCTATTGATGGAAAATCCATAACCTGTT
>JAHWFP010033102.1:228857-247261 GCA_023313725.1 Lithobius niger | reverse complement strand
TTCCCTAATGATTAGCACGACTATTTCAAAACTAAGTCCAGGTTCGGCTTATGGTTCAGCTTTAGATCATGTCCTGATTCAATGGGGCAAAGTGCCGTGAGGTGCAGAGTTCCAGCCAGACCTCAGCCATCCCAGGTATCTTCACGGAGTGAAGGGCCCTGTGATTCCTCATTCACGTGTCGATTTTGGCATGTAAAAGATCTTAGGATTTTTCGACTGAATTCCTAGCAAAACTAACTTTCCTAGGCACCGTTCCTTTGGCAGGGAGCACGGCAAACGTCCAGGGTGTTCCGGTTTAGTACTGGTTTTCTGAGAAAACAGAATTATGGTTCGCTTCACACTGGCTTTAGCCAATTCAAAAACAGGTTTTAAATTATTGTGCTTTTTTTTGCGTTTCAGATCTTCTACATCATTGAAAGCGTATGATGTGCCCGCGTGCGTGTACATCTACTACTCTTGAACCAAGGCACCTACAATCATAGGAGTAGAATCAAATGAAAGATAATTAAATTGCGATTCCGTTAGGCCTATTTTTGTCGCTGTAACTTGATTTTATTACCCTCAAATACGTGAAAAGACATTAAAAACCTAACGTCAAATATTCTTTTTACCCTCATGGCCTTTGTTCATGACGTCATGGTTTGCTCATGCAAAGTTTATTGTGCCTGAACGAACTTTGACCTTCCAAAGTAATATTTGCCTGATAAAACTATGACGTCATGTTTTGCATCAGTACGAAGTAACAGAAACGCGACATATAATATAAAAATGGATCTCAAAATTAATAGGAAATCAAAATTCACTTTAGTTTCGGGCCAGCCATTGTCGACACGTGTTATGAACTTGGAGTTCAAAGTACGAATGTAGAAATAAACTTGCTTGAGGGGTAGTCGGTTGAATGCTTGGCAAATTGAATTCTGGAAGCGGATTATAGGTCGACACCATAAAATAGGCATTCAGAACACTCAAATAACATTAACGCTATATTTTAACCCTCACATGGGGGCCGTCATCAGGCATAAAAGAACAACAACTGTAACAAACAAAAAAACAAAAAACATCAGTGCAAATTTCTCGCAACCCCCAGGTAACCAACGAATATCAATGATTTGAAAGCAATATCAATACAAAGATTAATGTGGTTTTAAAAAACACAACACTTACCAGATTAACAAAAGAGTACAAAAGAAGGGAAAAAGTAAAAAGGTAAAAAATATAGAGAGGATTACTAAATTACTACAAGGGAAGATTACTAAATCTAAACCAGAAATATCCGAACTTAAAAAGGTGGAAGAAAATACTCCATGCCCTGCCACACAACCAAATCTAACTTTGTTTTCAAATTTTTATTTTTACTTTAAAAATGTTTAATTCTTGAGTCTCTCCCATACTGAGCATTTCCGGCAAAATGGCTGGTGTTGGTTTGTAGGCATTTGGCCTCTCTATATTTTTTACCTTTTTACTTTTTTCCTTCTTTTGTACCTTTTTTTTAAATCTGGTAAGTGTTGTGTTTTTTAAAACCACATTAATCTTTGTATTGATATTGCTCTTAAATCACTGATATTCGTTGGTTACCTGGGGGTTGCGAGAAATTCGCACTTATGTTTTTTGTTTGTTACAGTTGTTCTTTTATGCCTGATGACGGCCTCCATGTGAGGGTTGAAATATAGCGTTAATGTTATTTGAGTGTTCTGAATGCCTATTTTATTGGTGTCGACCCATAATCCGCTTCCAGAAATAAACTTGCTTTTCAAAAAAAAAACTTATTACGGAGGACAAATTTTACACCATACTACATATAAAACTTAAATTGGTTTTGCTTCAAGTGCACGGAAAAAAACAGACCTGAATGGTTTAAAAGGTTGTCAAACATTCCGTTTTTGAAACACGAAAGTGCATGGATTGAGCGAGCACAGTGAGCAATTTCCACGTAAACTACACCTTTCTGTGAATTTCTCGCTTCTATCGCAATCTTTCATTTACTCTCACCTTCGTAGGGGCTTTACTTCTGGAGGAGTAGACGAACAAACGTGCAAACAAACAAACAAACAAATCGTATGTTTTGAATGATGAAGATGAAATGCAGGCGTGCTGAGAAATGTGATGGACGAACTGTGAACAATAATTGCAATTAGTTTGCGTCGAAATAATCAGTACATCGATTTTGTGATGCTCTTGGAATTAAAGAAATTACATGAAGCATGGATCGCCGCCAATTGTTTGAGCGAAGCGAACGATTTGTTAAGTTAATACATTAACAGATAGTGTCTATTATCTAGTATTGAACGCTTGCTGAACCTAGAAATTAAACAATATTTTTTTTTCAAGTTTAGTTACGGTTAGGGTTCATAACAAGGTTAGGGTTCATAAGAAGGTATGGATTTATTCTTCAGTTTCATTTTATTCTCAGCTTTTAACGGTTTACTGTTACAGTTCGGTTCCTGTCCAGCTCCCTGGGTGCATCGGTTATAATAATTATTGCCATGAGTCTTAGCCTTAAGGAGCTTCGATTAGCAACGGCATGTTGAACTTTTTAAAGATTTAAATTCAAACCATACTTTTGAATTTTGTTATGCTCCCAGCCAAAGCCATGGAACCATAAGGTGAGAGGGACAATTTTGATACGTAATTCCAACCATATATTCCTAGGATTTTTTACTTGCAACAATCGACAAGAGCACAACGCATAACGTAGCCCTTCTCTTTCTGAAAAGGTCAGGTGTGGCTGACGCCAGGCCCGAACCAGGGACCTCATGCACATGAAACAATTGTGCTAACAATCAGTCTATCTAGCTTATGTTCCTAAGGTGACAAATTAAGGCAACAAGCATTCGACCCGGTTTACCATCCAAAATTTTGTTTTAAGTTGTCACGTTTTGATGTTGTGTGATGCGTGTTACTCTGAGTGAGGGATTTCGTTTCACATAGAACACAATTCATATCCATGAACAGGAATATTCTGAGTCAAAGCATGTTTCAAGTGGTGTCCTGTAGGGTTCTGTTATTGGTCCCATGCTATTTTCCCTTTACATTTCCGAAGTACAAGTTTCTAATACTTACAATTTACAATGGAAACATCGGAAACCAAGGCTGTCACATTTCTGGACATTACAGTATTTACGAACTCCTACTTTTAAGTCGAAACAATCGAAACCCGAACATCAACTTAAACAACTACAGCTATTAACGTTTGAATCTAATACTGACCAAAATTAGACTTACTTAGTGGCTTGGCGTAAAAATGAGTTAAGACGAGTCTACACTCATACTACCAATAAACTTTTTTGAATTGATGAATTCAAGTACATTTCCACAATTTCTTCTGCAATGGCTTTCCATTACCAACCGTTTGTCAGTACGTACATAAACTTTAAATGACTGACTCTCCAAAAAAACACCATCGTAAGGATCGTGGTTCTTAGTGGCTCCTTGTATTAGAAGGGTTACCGATCTACTCCGTAAGACACTCTTTTCAGTTAAAGTCAGACTGGTCAGCAAAAATGCTAATGCCCTTCATATCCAGCCTTGCTTCGCCCCTCAAAAAAATTATCCATTCTTGCAAAGTTCGTGAAAGATACCATTTATTGCATACCCTGCAACCATCCAGAACGTTCAGCCACCTACAAAGGGACAAGTAAACAGGAAATTGATAATTATCTTTGTTCCCACAAATCCAATTTTAAATTAAAAAACTTGTAAATTCATTTTAAAAGTACGGCCATGATCCCAATATTCCAGGAACCAAAATTTTGTTTGAAAACACGTATGATCGTATCAACTCAGGAAACTATGTGTTCACTTGAATCACCCCCCCCCCCCTCCCCTGTACATAATCCATCTCGTACCAATAGCCAATCACCTGCACGACTACATTCAGTTATGCAATACAGCTGACATCACAAAATTACCACTAATCAAAACAGCCATACCCATAATAGTATAAATTGCCTTCCAACATTTTTTTTTACTCACTTCATCTGGAACTCGTCGGGTGAGGGGCAACAAATTTTGTTGACCTGTATTGTCGTATTTTACATGAATTTAATGCAATGATGTCTTACACCATTCAGATTTTAAGAAAAAAAAGACATGTGCTGTCTTTTGAATTTGCATGAATTGTTGTGGCTAGAGTTTGCCTTGAATGTGTTCACCAAAACTTCTTGATTTTTTTTTCAAAAAGTTAAGTCGAAAAGTCAAATCTGAAAGTCGAAGTGTTGTGATCTTTATAACTGTATTGTTATCTCTCCTCAGTTACGGTCTGATGACGTAAAGTTGTACCGTGCAATCACTGACAAACCAGACCATTTGCAACTGTCCTCTGCGTTGGATTTTTGGACCCGTTGCTTTGGCTGACTGACAACTGATTCTCGCAGAATGGAAACATGTTAATTTCCGTATTGACTTGGCTAATGATCGCCTTGCTCACGCCATCATGGGTTGCTCCCTGGGTCTTTATTTGTCTGCCAAGGAACCGTGTGGTTTGGTTGGGAGCTTAAATTAAGACTATCACGATTGAAAACCGTAAGAATATACTCTGGCGCCATCTAGAATCAGTAATATCGTTAACCTTTACAGCTTGCATCCAGGTCCATGTGAACGTACCAAATTTTCACTCAATACTTAACGAGGCACGTGGCTTGTTTGTTTCGTTAAAAGAAATGACTTTGTGCATTGCTTCGCTTAATACAAGCAAGACCAAGATAGTTCTAGACAGCGCTAGATATTGCCAGATTCTGCCTACTTTCAATAGGTGATAGTGTCACTATATTTGGACTTCACACTGCTGTGATGTTATTAGGATTATTGGAAATAAGACAACAGCGAAAATCATACACTAGAAATAACGTAGTTCAGTAAGCCACCTTTACGCACTTACGTTTCGTCGGAGTGGCATGACCCAGATTCGAACCGGCTATCCAGTTCGCCCCCAGATCACTTGCATAGCGCCTTAATCGCTATGGTCACATCCTCCACTGGCTATCGCTGTGGACACATCCTCCACTGGCGCTATGCAAGTAATCTGGGGGCGAACTGGGTAGCCGGTTCGAATCCGGGTCATGCCACTCCGACAAAACGTAAGTGCATAAAGGTGGCTTATTGAACTACTTTATTTCTAGTGTATGATTTTCGCTGTTGGCTTATTTCCAATTTTCCTTAATATTATTTCCAGCGATTTATGTCTATTTATGTCATTAGGATGACAGGAGTGTAATTCTTCAGATGATGTCTTGCCTCTGGTATCGCAAAACATTGTTTTTTTTTTCTCTTTTGTGTTTTCGTTAGACTGGAGTTCTTAAGTGCTGACACACTTGAATTACGAAGGCTCCAGTGTGATATGGCCATTATGTACTCCATATTGCATGAATAATACGAGGTAAGCTGCGGTCGACTCTTCATGCGATATCCAGTGAGAATTGTGCCACTCCCGTTTTCACGTGATTGCAGAAGTTCTTTGACGTTGCCTTTTGCACTTAAATGTCACACTGCCTGAGCAAGCATATTGAATCCACGCCCTATAAAACTAAAAGCAGAAGTCTTTTTCTCGGTTTCTGTGGTGAATGTTTGGAATGAAATGCCAACAGAAGTTGGTTGTGATAGCACGACCCTTGTGATGTATAAAAACACACTGGCTAACCAGAAAACAATTCTGGAGCAGGACATTAGATGTACCTACATGTTTTATGTCGAATTTTATGACAGGGTCAGTGGACTACTCGGCTCATTCATGACCAGCTGTCTTTTCTTGGTAGAAAATATCGTTAAATTAATATTATTATTAATTCACTCGAAAAACCTGGTTCGCTAACGGTCAAGGAGTATTTTCAATTATTGCCGGGTCCATAAAATAAACCATGACTGATAAAATAGTCCCAACAGAAAATTGGAGAAATGGCCGACAACATTTTCCAATATTATCGCTTCTAATTCATCCGGTGAAGACGTTCACACAAATAAACAGGTAAATAGGTAATACACTGAAACCTTTCTAATAATGTACATATGATAATATACGTGGTTTGTGCTGCTTTTATATTTTACAGCTGATCAGTTTTCTCAAAGGACAGTATTTAACACTGACTGTTAAATTCGATAACACTTTACTTTGTGATTTATTGTTTTTTTTATTTATAGTGAACTGTGTACATTTTATACAAGGCATTATATGCCACAATAATCATATTAACGCTTTCTTTTCTAGTATTGTTCACTGCAGTCATAAGGATGATCCACAAATTGTTCATAGTCCTTTGGCTCAACGTTCTTATCTTTCCAACCTCGAACCATCACCTGCCCGAAAACAGAAATGCTTTACAGGTCGAAGAAAGAACGAAACGTAAGTAAAAATACCTAATTAATACAATACCATGCACCAACAATAACTACCCACTACACCTTGGGATTTTTAGTGGGCATACTTTTGGATGCTTGGTAGTCAAGTAAACAGAAAATGGAGGTCTGCATTCTTGCCAGACGTGACTATGGGTTTTAAGTACCCTCCAGTAAAAAATGGTGGCCAAATATAGCGTATAAAAAATACTGTTTTACTGTTACCTCTGAAACTATTAGTCAAATTGAAAACTAACCACCAACCAATGAAGGTGAAAATAAAATAAAATAATTGTCCCCCTTGTGCCCCCAAATCGTCATTTTATACTTATATGTCATATACTATATTGCGGACTAGTGTGAATATAGGTGTGTAAATAGAACATTAAATCTTTACTGTGCCGTTGTGGTAGTTTTAATTGGGATAAATGGGAATGCTTAAGCTTACGTGAAAGCTGAAGATGTGATATTTTAACAAGTTTAAGATTAATAATTCGCTTAAGAGTAAAGCTACAGCTTTTATCTGAGCTATACAATAATCCACTTGTGTTGATGCTGAATTTCAACTTTAAATGGTAAATGTGTTTTTAATAAGTTAAACAGTTGAAATGAGCATCAAACGAAGGATAGAGATATACCTTTTACAATAAAAGTATAAAAAAATAAACTTATAGTATGTAAATGTTTTTTTTTACTTTTACTTTAACCTTTCATGCTATACCTTTCACGATATCCCAATTACATCTCATTACTTAATTATAACAGCCACAGTAGCTGTTTGTAGTCAAAACACAGCATGAGTACACGATGTACAACTGAAACTACTGCATATGCTATAAGCAAAAGCATCAGTTCTACAGCTTGTGCTGATGCTGTGTTTTGACTTCAAACGGCTACTGTGGCTCTGTTCTAATTAACCAACGAGATGTAATTGTGTCATAATCTTTTTGGCACCTGTTAAGAAACAAGCATGTATTGTGTGTGCCACTTTACAACACGCCACGCTATACTAATGCAGAAACATGCAAGATGCTTATTATTTACGGGGGGGGGGGGGGGGGATGCAATAGTAATACACATCCTGTGGCCTGGGAATACAAAAGACGGTTTCTAAACAGAGGTCATCTCACGCATGCAACTATTTTTCGTTAACCAGCACGTATTAAGGAAAAAGGTAGTAATTGTCATTAACCATGCTAGAGCGACCAGTGGATGCAGGAAACATAGCGAATGACACTAAAATTCTATCATTCTTCAATGCTCATATGACCAGTAGTACTCGGAAAGATGCTGCATATTAAGTTATTCACGGGTGGTTTCTGTACTCCGCAATCATAAATACCACCCACACAACATCCATTTTCATTAGGGTCTGCTCGTAGGGATAATCTAAGGTGGTTATAGTATTGCAATGACATATTTGAAAGACTTTGAAACGATCCCCAGTGACTTTCAATGTGTTATAGTGAAATGTAGTAGATTTACTTATCATGGATTTGTAAATCATCATAATATTCATTACTGAGCTGCATAAAACCCTCAACGGACGACAGACACGCACTATTAGCTGCAGTTGTCTACTGTCTTATGGTATTGCACCTACGGAAACTGACTAGTTGGCCCATTTTTCTATCAGGATATCCTTAGTGAGTGTCGATACCTGAATACAACACATTATCAGTTGAAGGAACAGCAACCATACACGAGTGGATAATTAACACTTTTGAACAATGGTACATACGACAGGAAAAGCCTTTAAACTGCCTACATAACTTGACCTGGCGCTGCTATACTTCTTCAGGGATAACCGCAAATCCACCCACTACTTCACTCAACCGTCTAGCTATTTTGCGTGATAGAACAAACCTTGCAGCCATTGACGCACAGATGGTAGCCGCCAAGTACAACATCATTATTCATCATCAGGTCTGTATTGTTGCTGGGGGAGGACACTTAGAATATATGTTGCACTGATCACCCTAGCAACTCTCTTCATGTCAACTGAACATGCCAAGAGTAAACTCTTTCGACTAATTTTAGAGCTTAATGGTTCAGAGAATCGCACGTTTGCTCACTGTTTTTGTTTTATTGTACCCAAGGGTGGATGGAGTTTTTTTCATGGGTGGGGTCGTGGTTTCTGTACTTATCACAAATTTTACTTTTAAAAGTGATAAACACTGAATACAATACGGTATTTCCTTCAGTGCATTTAGTTCACTTCATATTCATTCACATAAACAAATATTCAGTTAAGGCTCCTTAGTGCTAACGAGCTGGTCCAAATTTTAATCTTAACAGCAACAAATCACCCATCAGGGAACGGGGTGAGGAAAAGGCACCGTAATGTGTGCAGTCATGTATACAAATCCCATCGGAATTCCTTACCTGGGTCCACAACACCACGATGGCAGAAATTCAAAGTAGGTCGATGCTTGTCTGGACCACTAAGTGTTGGCTGGACTGTCATTCATGGGTTACAATAGTCATATTTACATACGACATGGGGCCTACAATTCTGGTCCAACATTCGTTATGTGTTTTTCATTTGTAATGTCTCTGTTCCATACAAGTCCCTAGTGCATTCTGATGGTGTGTGATGCATATTTACGTAGTTATTGGCAAGGTCATTCATTCCTTGTCCAATCAATGGCTGTCTTGCCCTCATCACATAACTCGAGTCTCACAACACGTTGTTCACTATGACTTTGGGCATCAAGCTGGATCGCACCCACTCACCAGCCAGTTTGCTGTAGCATCGGACTTGCAGCTTGTATTCATGCTGTGTTCCGAATTTAAGCAGCTGCTGTGGTCATTCGAATTAGACAAAAACGACGTAGTAAATTTCGGACGAAAGGTAGAGATGTGCTTTTTCCAGCAAATGACAATGGTTTACCGTAAACCGAGGTACAGATATTTTTATATATTTGCAGCATCGTCATACTTACGGTTTGTATTCATGCTGTTTCTGCTTTAAACAGATCGTCTGGTCATTCTAATTATGTTAAAGGGACAAGTATAAATCACTTAAAATAATATAAAGATACATTAGAAATATGCTGTTATTTCTTGTGCACGATATTCGCTTCTGGTTTATTCCCAGTTTACCTTTATATTATTTACAGTGATTTATGTGTATTTTTTCCTCCTTGTTGAGCACTGTAAGCGTATGTTGATCGGTATTACTTCTACATTGCCTGTGACTGAGCACATTCGGTCGAATGGAGTCCTGGTCACAGTTGTGTGTGGGTGTGTGTGTGTGTGTTTGTTCAGTCAGTGAACGCTCTTTACATGTCAGTATCACACCGGTTGGTAATATAGCAATCCTTCTAGGGCTATTACACGATTAGGAAGTTAAAGTTTACTATTACTGATCTAAGAATTGATATCGATGTATATGATATGCATAATTTTAACCTAAACAGCCAAAATCGGTAAAGGGAACAGTGCAGACCATCTAACCCTGAGTGAATGTGCAATGTGCATACCATCAGGGAACCTTTGATCGCCATTTTTAAAATTTCTGGAGGTGGAGGATGCAGGAGCTTCGCCTTGCAGCCCTCAGCCTACTAACCTGAATAAAACCGTTACTCTGAAACAAAGGGTACAAGTGCAGTAGCCGTCTGTTTTGATTTCGGTTCTTATTTCAGCGCCAGGTGGGGTGCGCATAGAGCAGTCTGATCAGCACTGATGTTGCTCAAAAATTAACACATGCGAGACAAGGAGTTGAAGGCATAATTAAGTTGCGTGGCACATTCAGTGAATACTATCACCTGTTTCCACAAGCCGATAAGACGAATTTTTTCTAATATTTTTAAATGGAAGTTGAAACTTTCTACTACTTTTCTACAACGAATTCTTTGTTGGAGTGTAGCTTTTTACACTATTCCGGTATATTTTAGCAAAGAGTGTGTCAATGTCCATTTTGTAGCCACAGAAATGTTAAAATTTTACAAGAAACTATGCTATACACGTCCTGGTTTTTTTAATTTGTGGCAATCAGAATAGAAAATTCATTCATTCACTATGTGCACAACCTCTTTATTACTTAGCACCATTCCTAGCACCTATTGAAGCCGAGAGTCATAATCGGGTAAGAATCGCAACTGATGGCTACTGGCAAACCCAAAACCTTTTTCTTTTTTAGAAAGTATAGAAAAACCATTTACTTGCAATACCAAAATTAATAGCCTACCAGCGTTAAGCAATGTGACGCATAATCATTGCGATGTCAAGTTTCAAATTCAAATTTGGTACACTTAACTTTTGTTTAGCATTGGCACAATTTAATTTAATTTAAATGCAGTATCATTCCTCCTTTGCAACACGTGGTAGGCTTCGGTGAAGATTTCATGCAGAATGTCGTGGTTGGTGAATATAGAGAAGTACAAGGGTCCTCAAGGATTGCAGCCCAGCTGGATCATTGAGGCAGAGCATCGTGGGAAGGGTTGCCAAGCTTATCATTGTCCCAAGTTTTTGAATTAGTATCTGCTTATCTTTAAGTGGTATTTGCGCAACGATTTAATTATAACTGTAGTTGTTTGTAATCAACACTATCTCAGCTGAACAAACTTTTATGTGAATCCACCTACTCACACCTGTATGACTGATTCATGCTGCACATACACCCTGTAACTGAATGAACCAGCAGAAAATCTATTTTTTTCACAGTTCTGTAACGTAATTCCATGTAGACAGGTGTAATGACCCAATGCCTGCTGCACAATGAGTATTTGCCTGATTGTACATTATAGTCATCATCTGGTTGAATCAAACAAACACAGTGGCTGCCAGTGTATTTTTTCACACACACATACTATGCTTGACTCCAGTGCATCTATTAGGAACTAATTTTACACTTCACTACACATGGAGCTATGTGATTCCTGTTAATTGCAGACTATCTGTACGAGTGTGACTAGTGTTATCAATTTTTCCATAGCTACTCCTGTAATGGTGACCGGGATGTGACAATTTTGATAATTTCAAAACTGCTTTCTTTTGTGACATTTTTGGAATTTGGCAAAATAACAGTATCGTGATATGGAGAACATTGCTTGCTAACTACAGCTGCCCACAGTATTATATCCATACAAAGAAATAGCCAAGATTGTCTTGTGTCACAGTATACTCTACCAAATTCAATTAGTAAACAACTTCTACTAGTGAATGCAGACCAGAATCATACTGAAGTAGGCTATGTTGTTATTGCTTTTGTTCCTTTTTTTCTTATTAATTTTCGTGCAAGTTGGCATAACAGCGTAGGTTTTGTAAATTAGAGTAAAATAGTTGAGTATGTATTTTGTATTTTAATCATTACAGGCTTCAGCATCCAACCTCTAGCGAAGATGAACAGCGTTCTCAAAAATGAAGAATTCAAGGCAGGAATCCCCGACTTAATATCCAATGCTGGCACAATTACCACATTGGCTAAAATTAACTATTCTGGTCCTCCAAAGCAAGTGTTCAAAGATGTAGGAGATGCTTGCTTAGGTGTTATTGTTACAGGGTTATCCATGATTCCAGGTGGTACTGTAATAGGCGGTATTGTATCAGGTATTTGGGGAGTGTTTTCTCCATTTTTAGGAAGTAGTGCTGTAGTAAAAAGTCCTATGGAACTGATGATAGATGATATAAAAGACGACATAAAGGGTATAAAAAAGGATATAGCAGACATGAAGAAAAAAATGAATAAAATGGCTAAGGAAATACCTGAAGCGATGAGGAAAGAAACAGACAAAAAATTAAGCAGCCTAATTGAGAGGGCTATTAAAGGAGATCTCAAGCGAAACCAGTACGTCTGTAACAAGTATGCAATAATATCTGAAGATTTTACTAAAGAAATGAAACAAAACAAAACTGTGGACGAATCAACACGCATTGAGATGATCGGACTTATTCACAACTGTGACAACTTCTTGAAGGATACCGCTGAATCCTTTGTGTATCCAGAATTTGCCGATGTTCTTTGGGTCCCATCAGCGATGTCAACTTTTGTCAGAGTTGCTTTTCTATCGGAAGTAGCAAATTATGGAGTTGAGTTGAAAATGGACCCAGTAATGATAAGAACATTTTGGTTAGAGCTGAAAAAGGATATAAACAGACATTTTGCATTTTCTAGTATAGCAGTCAAACGACGACAAAACATGTCTATGGAATATAATGTAATTAGAAATTTCAGTGACATTGAGTATACCGGATGTAAAATGCAGTCACAGTTGCTGTATTTTGACCGGCAAATCTACCCT
Source organism: Lithobius niger (assembly GCA_023313725.1). Classification (NCBI taxonomy): domain Eukaryota; kingdom Metazoa; phylum Arthropoda; class Chilopoda; order Lithobiomorpha; family Lithobiidae; genus Lithobius; species Lithobius niger. The sequence goes on along the minus strand of JAHWFP010033102.1, from coordinate 234,689 downwards.
CATGGTATCCCCCAAAATTTCCATATTTCTAATGAATCCAGTGAGTTGAAAGTAGCCGATTTCAATGTAACTGGTAACAACGATCCTGTTCATATACAAGTGTATTATAATGAAATCGGTAGACCTCACTCTAGTAGAGATGCCAACGGTGAAACTACCTATAGTCTAACATTCCTGAATTGTTTTATGGGACCTGCAATTATAAGTCGAGTGCCTACCGGAAAATTATCAATGGGCATCACATTTGTTTCTGACAAAACGTATCTTATCAGATTGTTGTACTTTGTAGCCAAAATATATTATTTTAATAGAGAATATGTGATGGATTCTCAAAGAAAAGTATCAGTAATAGAAGAAAATGAAAACGACCTCAAAATTAAAATTGATCACGGTAAACCAATAGAAAACAGAGAACGCTTTGTGAGAGAGGTCAGCTATCACATCCTGGAATGCAACTGGCATAAGAATACTGAGACAAGTAAAACGGAATCGTGTCTTCCTAGTAGAGATGCCTTTTTGGGTAATTATGTGATAGAAACAGTTGCCGATGTTAATGTAGAGGCTGGTCCTGACCTGAAGAAAAATATTCTCATAAAAGAAAACACAGACACGCCTACCGATTTGATTTTAGGTTTAGAGTTGATTGTGCTTCCTAAAACAAAATAACTGATTTTATTTACACGCACAAAGACTTTCTGTAATTTATTCGCAGTGAATTTCCTCCTGTTTATATTACTCCAAATGTAATTAAATATATAGTAGATAGCAATTTTATTCAGTTATTTTATATAAATTGTTCCTTTTCAACTGACAAATTAACTCACACAATTTTATAGGTCTTTAACGCAGTTTAAGAAAAATAAAAACCACGGGTGATATTCAGTATATGTAATTTAAATCAATATTGTATTTTCTAGTATTCAAGTGCTAAACTTTTGCATGCAACTAAAGGTAATCATTGTTATTTTGTAACGCTACTAATATAGTATGTTATACACGTAATAAAATTCCTGACTTACTCTTTTGCATTATCAGATAAACTTCAGATAATTTTTTTTCATCATAGCTTAGTCGGTCGTTGATTTGTTCCAGTGTCATGTTTTTAGAAAATAAAAGTGACGAATTATTTCTTGAAAATTATCCAGGAAATAATTTAGTAATCTTATGCTCTTAAACAGTTCTGTTAAGCCAAACTATTTATGTTTTCCCACTGCACAACTACAGCAAAAAAAAAAATAAAAAAAAAATTTTAAACAGCGCTTTTGTTTGTTTCAGTACAATTTTTTTTTTCTTCAGAGGAAAAAATATAATTTAAAAAACGAGAAGTGTGGTCGGCCGGTATAAAACAGTCATATTGGCCTCTTCACTAAAAAGTGCAAATCCTTCTTTCATATAGGCCTATATTCAGTGGCACGCATATGCATCCACAAATTTTATTTGCAAAGGGCAAATAAAAATTGGAATTCAAAACGGAGACCATCATTCAGAGGAGGTAGGCAAAGCTAGTTAGAGGCCAATGGATCACTGGCAGCAAATTCCTCAATAGAAAGTTTAAAAAAATAGAGGCCATGGTGGACCAGTATCACAGTTCCACTAAAATGAGTATATGAATAAGTTTACGTTCAACAAAGTATTTATTGGTCGAGTCTTAGGAGCCAATTAATACATTACTCCCCTTTAGATAACATAGTAGCTAATGATGTAGTTCATTTCACAATCCTTGCTGCAACAACAACAGAATATAAGGTTGAGTACTTACAGTTCAAGAAAATTCACATGGCACAACTTAACCCAGCCACCTAACAGAAATTCATCAACACACCATATGAGCACTATCTTGGGAAGCTCTCATACATTATCTGGGCATAAAGATGTTGGTAATTATGCAGAAAACATGATTTTGCCGCTAGCAACTAATTTAACCTACCAGTGTGCTCCTTTTATCGTTCCGGTTTAGAATATCACAATGAAAACGTGGGCAAATGTTTTTTTTCAACCGTAAATGCGTCTGAAAATAGCACAGCTTCACATACAGCGTTGAAGGAGTGCCGCCATCTTCCTTCTCCGTTGCTTGCAGAGAAGAGGACCGCTCTAGAGATTAGAGAATAGCCAAACCGCAACCAGTTCGTTACAAGTGAAACGCCAAACAGAAGCCGGTACCTATAACCTAACCTAACCGACAACAACAACTAAACCAGACGAAACACACTCCTTTTGTCGTTCCGGTTCACACGTTTCGTGTGGTATTGTTGTTAGGTTAGGCAGGTACCGGCTTTTGTTTGGCGTTTCACTTGTAATGAACTGGTTGGGGTTTGGCTATTCTCTTATCTCTTGCCTGCAAGCAACGGATAAGGAAGATTGCGGCACTCGCTCAACGCTGTATGTGAAGGTGTGCTATTTTCAGACGCATTTATGGTTGGAAAAAAACATTTGCCCACGTTTTTATTGTGATATTCGGAACCAGAACGACAAAAGGAGCGTACTGGTAGGTTAAATTAGTTGCTAGCGGCAAAATCATGTTTTCTGCATGCTGAAAGCAAGAAAAAAAAGAAGAAACAGGTGTTTAAGACGTTAGGCCCTGGACAAAATCAAACTTCACTCAAAGCTTGAGTTGTTCTTGTTGTTGATTTTGGTGAGCATGAACACAAGCTTGGTAGGGAAGACCAACAATAGAATTATTAACAATAACTAAAGATTAAACACATGCTTTAACAAAGTGTGAGTCCCTCAAACAATATGAACTCCACTGAAGAAATAAACTTAATGATGGTAACAAATATATATTCACAAACAAGAGAAATATTTGCAAGTAAATCAGTTGAAATAATAAAATCATCAATTGCTTATTAAGGACCAATAGGCACAAAGAGGTTAGGAACATTACTGTTCTGTACGGTGGCCCTGGAGGTTCACCTCATTCGTATTTTATAGTTCACACAAACAACTGTGAACTTCACATATATATATCTCTGAATTTCATAGTTATATCTACGAACTTTATGTTTCACACATACAACTATGAACTTCACACTTATATCTATGAACTTCATACTTCATAGTTGTATGTGTGAATTACGAAGTTCGTAGCTGTATGTGTAAAGTTCGCAGTTGGATGTGCGAAGTTCACAGTTGGATGTGTGAACTATGAAGTTCGTAGGTGTAACTATATGAACTTTACAGATGTATGTGCGAAGTTTACAATTATATGTGTGAAAAATGAAGTTCAAAGGTATAACTACGAAGTCCACTTACATGTTTGAAGTACGAAGTTCATAGATACAACTATGAAGTTCAGAGATATATATGTGAAGTTCGCAGTTATATGTGTGAAGTATAAAATACGAATGAAGTGATCCTCCATCAGGGCCACCACAGTTCTGACACTCTCCCCCTTGTCAAAACGAGTCTGGTAAGACTAAGATTAGAGACACATTCTAACATACGAAAATAAGAATATATAAAATAAATCAAACCCTGCAAAATAACTAACAAGTTGATATGAGGCACACAAAAAGTTACAGAAAGTAAGTGCAAAAAAATATTTGCCCTGTGTGGAAGCTGCAGAGCAGGATTATGATCATACAGGCTTAAAGTGTGTGTTCCTCTAATCTACTTAGTTAAACACCTCGGTGGGCAAATGCACTTTCAGTGATATGGGGGTACAAATGAAGGAATAGACAAGAAATAGATTTGCCAGTTATTCAGTGAACACATAACACTACACAATGTCCATAGAAATAGTTCAGCACACCTGGGCAAGCGTTACCCTCAGTGATAGAAGAAATGGTTAAAGTACACAACTTAAAACCTCATGCACAAACATCCAGATTAGGTCCTGTAACTTGGTGAATACACGGGAAAGCTGGAATAACCATGTTTGGACAGAAAGTCTTTTAAAATAACTGAAAATATTTCGGTAACATTCAGTATTACATTTCCGGTTACATTTTCTGGTACCCAAGTCAGAAATCAGCTCTAGCCATATAATGTAAATAAGAACTAGGGCAGCCCACCTTACATGGCCAGGTTTTTAGAACATTGTTGTGATTTCCCGTTTGCATGAAAATACTGTGATTTCCCGTTTGATTTCCCATTTGCATGAAAATACTGTGATTTCCCGTTTGCATGAAAATACTGTGATTTCCCGTTTGCATGAAAATACTGTGATTTCCCGTTAGCATGAAATTACTGTGATTTCCCATTTGCATGAAAATACTGTGATTTCCCGTTTGCATGAAAATACTGTGATTTCCCGTTTGGATGAAAATACTGTGATTTCCCGTTAGCATGAAAATACTGTGATTTACCGTTTGCATGAAAATACTGTGATTTCCCGTTTGCATGAAAATACTGTGATTTCCCATTTGCATGAAAATACTGTGATTTCCCGTTTGCATGAAATTACTGTGATTTCCCGTTTGCATGAAAATACTGTGATTTACCATTTGCATGAAAATACTGTGATTTCCCATTTGCATGAAAATACTGTGATTTCCCGTTTGCATGAAAATACTGTGATTTCCCGTTTGGATGAAAATACTGTGATTTCCCGTTAGCACGAAAATACTGTGATTTACCGTTTGCATGAAAATACTGTGATTTCCCGTTTGCATGAAAATACTGTGATTTCCCATTTGCATGAAAATACTGTGATTTCCCGTTTGCATGAAATTATTGTGATTTCCCGTTTGCATGAAAATACTGTGATTTACCATTTGCATGAAAATACTGTGATTTCCCGTTTGCATGAAAATACTGTGATTTCCCGTTTGCATGAAATTACTGTGTTTCCCGTTTGCATGAAATTACTGTGGCATCACTACATCTACCAATTATTGTTGAAGGTCATTATACCTTCAAACGAGTCACCCATCGCCCAGTTGCCCAATTCTCCGAGACTCCCACTTCGGCCTTCAATAAAATAAAGATGATCAAGATTCCCTCTGAGGACAAACAAACAAACAAAAATACGATCTTAGTTAGGTAAATTAAATCTATGCATGAAACAATACACTATCGCAAGGAACCTTGTTGAATGAAATACGATAAAAGTTACATGTGCATTGTTAGGCAAAGATAAGAAGACAATAATATAAAACAAGTGTACAAAGAGAATAAAGAGAAGGCTGGAATATTCGAATGGGTTCTTGGGTTTAGGAAAAGAAAAACGCATGCTGCCTATCATAATACGGAAAAAGTTAAAACTATCATTAAAATTAATTTTGACACAAATTACTGTATTCTAGTACAGAGTACAATACAGTTCATCATATTTCCATAGGCCTCAGTGCTGCGTTGGCAAAGTCTAAACCATTTTTTTTTATTTTTCGACTGTTGTTGTGGTTTCCACTTTGCCGTGAGTGACTTAGGGGCTTGACAGTTTCATTCGAAAAATATTTCTTGCATAGTCATCCTTCGATAGGTCATCGACAATACTATATTATTCTGGAATGTTCACATATCCTTGAGTTTGTATAAGACGGTAAAGTACAGGACACCCCGTTTCTAAGAGTCATTAGTATCTGGCAAATGTTATCTCGAATAGGTAAGTAGAAATTGAAAGTACCTGAGTCACAAATTGTAAGTTGTTCATACATTGAGGATTGACCCAATCTCCCCAATATACAGATTTGTTGCTCCATTCATGAAGTGACAAGTGGAAAAATTCAGTTTGGAGGGACACGACCAACATCTGAAAAAGGAATAGAATGATCTTAGCCAAGTCAAAGACACTATAGTCGGACCTACAAGTCGATAACCTGGTTATTGCCTACAGATCACACCTCCTCTACTTGGTAAGAGTTGACTTAGGGTGGGAGTGTTACTAACTTC
>JAHWFP010033102.1:207792-228847 GCA_023313725.1 Lithobius niger | reverse complement strand
CCTCTACTTGGTAAGAGTTGACTTAGGGTGGGAGTGTTACTAACTTCTACATGCGAAAATTAATTATCCCCCCTTTAATTATCTTGAGTTCAGTCTGTTACCGTTCAGCGGGAAATTCTAGAGCTAGGCATTTTAATGGCACAACTTGCGAATCCTGTAATGATTGTGGTAAAGGTTCTGGGTATTTTAGTGATGACATTTTTATAGCACACGCCCCTCCTAAAGGATATACTGTGTAATTTCCTTTTCCCCTCTTAATTTTTAGAGTTGAGGAGTGAAGGAGTCAAAGGGTCCCCTAGTTCTTAGGGCCAAGAAACCGAAGCACACTAGTATAAAATGCAATATCATTAGAGATCAGGGAGGAAAATAGTTTTCACTGTTCACTACTGTTTCCGTTTGGGAACATGATCTCGTTCTGGTGCAAAAGGGTATGCCTGTGATAAGCAGTGTTCAGTTTTGAGAGTTTAATGAGGGTGTTAACAAATGTCCTTGATTTGATGTCCATGTTGGTATAGGCTTGCGATACACAGTATTCAAGTGTATCATCTTTAGTTCCTTCACCGTTGTAGTTACCTGTCTCCTGTTACCGTTGTGTGAAAGGTACAAACCTGGATTACCATTACACGGGCTTCCTCCACTCTACTTAGTTAACGTGAGATCAAAGTTTAGAGGACCATAGTCATGTCACTGTGGGCAAGGGCACTTTCAGTATTATGGGGATATCAATGAAGGTATAGGCAAGAAATAGAGACGACAGCTCTTTAGTGAAGACATAACACTACACAAAGTCCATAGAAATAGTTCATCATAATTGGTCAAACACCAGCCTCAGTGATAAAAGAGATGGTAAATTAGCACAACTTAAACCTTACGCACAAACATCCGGATTGGACCCTCTAAAATAGAGAACACAATGAAAGGTAGGAATAACCATGTTTGGAGTGAAAAAAAATAATTGAAATAACTGAAAAAGTTTCAATGACTTTTTTAAGGTCATTTTCTTCTAACCAAGTAAAAAATCAGTTCTAACGATATAAGATTAATAATAATTAGACCTATACTTGAAACAGTGCAATGCACTATATCACAAGGAGCATTGAATTAAAGAATAAAAGAATTATGATGTGCATTGTTAAGAAAAGATAAAAAGACATTAATAAAACAAGTGTAAGCAGTGACAAGATTACAATAAAAATAAACCTGTATTCATAAATGATAATAATGGCATAGAAATAATTCCTGTGATGCCTCCCATCAGCTGTAGATAATATGTCTTCTACCATTTAACATCACCCATCCTTGTAGTGATATGCAATCGAATCAGTCGTTGGGAGCCATAGGTTCATTAAGGATGTAGGACGCCTGTAGTATATGCCTTTTCCTTACATAAAGTACACATTGTTTTCGTTATAATGGATATTTTTTACTGAGTCTCCGTCCTTTACACAACACTGATTCACTATGTATAGCAGGAATCGGAGGTAACTCTGCTTGCTTAGACATAGGTAACCCATTTGCAGCCTTCTGAGTAAGAACCATCAGTTCCCCTTGTAGTTCAGAAAAGTCTGTCCGAGATTCTGCTGAAGTATTACACAAAATTGTTATTAAAGAGTTTTCTTGACACTGATGGGTTTAATACCATTTGTGATTCATCTTTTTCCTGTAATTCCTGAGATAGTTATTGTTTACCGTTATTGATAAGCTTTGCATTTCTCTTACCGAATTATTGCTCTAAATTCATTTCACGATTTTCGTTTGTTGGATTATTAGTCACCATTCTTTCAGTTGAAGAGGGTAACAAGGAACTAGAGACCGCATCCTGGACTGAGACAAGTCTCGAAGTTTATCCTTCTGATTCCAATAAAGATGCAACTTCAAATTCCACAGAGTATTCGAAATTGTCCGTTACAATGAAATAAAGTAGGGGAAAGAGTGAAATTTACGGTGGCAGGCAACCCATTCAAGATTGCGTAGTTTAGGTTTTATTATAGCTTTGCAGATTATTTACCGATGCAACATTTTTTGGAGGTAAGTAATTTCTTGGTCAGGCTTCGATCCTGTTGTTAAACTTTAGCGTTGTTTTTTTTGTTCATGTATTCCACTAAATTTTTAATTCAGTTAGTCGAAAACCCTAAAAATATATAATAGGGGAATATGCGAACAGCATCTTGACTGTAGGGGGTATATTGGTAATAAAAATTTGCCAGGTCACAACACTAAGCAGATACAGAACCACCTTAGATTTCAACAGCCGACTGAGCTACATAGAATTGAAACAGAAATCTTTTAAAACTTCTTTATGGAATTTTTATCTTGTAGTAGGTCTCTGTTTCCGTCATATGCTGGGCCAGAACCTTCATACTCTTTGTCACTCCTAGTTCCTAAGGAAATCTTTACGTTCTTTTTTCTAAAATAGGCGTATCTTTCTTTACTAAGACTGTTGAAATATAGTACGAAGCTGTAAAATGCACAACACCTTTACACAAACTTCAGAATTAAACTGTCCACAATCCTATACGATGCAAAACAGTAAAGGGAATTACTGTTATGCATTGTACTTTACACGTGTGTTGCCAGTTTAATTTTATGTAATTGGTTGCATCTTATCTCACTTACATTTTAAGATGTTTGCAAACTTAAACTTATCTTAGGAAACACAGGACGTTAATTTCCTCCTATAATGTAAGCCTTCCCTAAAACTAAAAACAATAAAACAAAAGAAAACAATCGGATTATGACTTATCACCGATAGTTATTAAATATTTTGTTCAACGGCTACAAGCCGCTAAGAGATACGAATCATTAACAGCCAAAACGAGATAATACTTTGAAAGCAGTTATCTACAAATATAACAGGCAGCAGCGACCGAGTGCACCGGCATCACCATCCCGTCGTACAATCAAGTACCCCACCCTGTAGTGATTCGCCTTCAAATTCTGGTTGGGAGGCTTTTCCAACGTCTTTGAACAGATGGCGCCACTTACCAAACTTGCCATGTAGCCGTCTGTTGACGGCCTTGAACAACAACTTCGGGTTATAACACTTTTAACTGGATAACACGCGTACACTCAAATTAATCAAGAAGAGAAATCGTCTGTGGGCTAAATGCAGGTTGCGTAAAATGTTGACCATTAAAATACAGCATGATGTAGTAGCACATGAAGTTAGGCAAAAATTGAAAAAGATAAACAGATATTTGAGGAAAAATTTACCTCGTCAGCTAAAACTAACCCCAAACCTTTCTACCAGCACGTCAAAAACTGCCAAAAGACTAGGACGGGCATTGGTCCCCTGAAAGATTATTCAAACAATTTAATTATTGACCGCCAGGTTATCGCCGACATGTTCAGCGACCATTTTAAGACCAACTTTGCCAAAATCAAAAGCAAACCCGACTTCTTACCCCGATTAAGAGACTTCCCGTTTGCATCCCGCCAGTTATCTTCACGGAATCTGACGTGTTGGGGCAATATTGGCACCCAACCTTCCAAATCTGCTGGCCTGGATCAAATTCCGACCGAGTTCCTGATTCATCATCAGGCAAAACTTGCACCTTTAATCACTTCCTGCATTAATAAACTAATGAACGAAGGTGTCGTCCCAAATGAATGGCTCATGTACACATCACTCCTATATATAAAAAAAAAGGTTCCCAACACAATGTCGACAACTACCGCCTCATCACCATAACCTCAATTGTTGGCAAACTGTTTTTGAATCACTCGTATCTAAACATTTTTTCAAGTTCCTGCTCGAATGGAACCTTTTGAACGATTCCCGACACGGTTTCAGACCTAATTTCTCAACCACTATAAATTTATTGACATTCTACGCTGATCTCTGGTCATACATGGACAAAAATATCTCGGCCGATGTATTATACATGGACATATCTAAAGCTTTCAACTAGGTCCCACACGACATGTTATTACACATACTGCAGGCTTTTGGGATACAGGGTCCGATACTTAATTGGATAGCACGATGGCTAATGAACCGCACACAAACTGTGGTGTTGGAGGGCGTGCAGTTGGCCTGTGTCCAGGTCACTAGTGGTACGGTTCAGGGTTGGGTGCTCCGGCCAATGTTATTTATTCTTTATTTTGATGACATTGGACAGGACACTACTAGTGCCTTATGTAAATTTGCGGATGACTCTAAAATGGGGGTGGGGCTAACAACCCCAAATGCCAAAATTGAATTCCAATGTGATATTAATCATTTACACGACTGGAGCAGCACTTGGGAACTCCTTATCCACCCAGCGAAATCAGTTGTTTTCCATTTTGGGAAAGAAAACCCTGGTACAACTTATTTTTGGGGGAGCTCCCCTCTTAATTCCACGGAGAGTACTACAGATCTGGGTGTCAAAATTGACTCAAATTTGAAATTCACGCAACATATTAACTACATCATCTCAAAGGCTAACTCCCTGGCTGGCTTAATTAAACGAACGATCACTTCCAGACGGGCACACGTTTATTTAAAATTATATCTTTCACTAGTTAGGCCAACCCTAGAATATGCGGTGGACTTTTGGTGCCCATTTCTGAAAATAGACCTTTCGGCCTAAGAACAGGTCCAACGTCGCTTCTCGAGGAAAGTTTACGGTTTGCATGACACACCATATGAACAATGGTTGCAGATTCTGGGGGTACCCTCACTTTGGTGGAGATTTGTCAGGGGAGGTAATATTACGCTTTTTAAGATTCTGAAATTTAATTTTGGTGGCCAATCTCTCTAAAATAAATTTAAACTACAGCAGTATAGCGCCACCCGAGGCCACACATTGAAGATGGAACACTCATACCACAAACACGAATGGGCCAAACACATATTTTTCCCCGTCTTATCCACATATGGAATAGTCTGCCACAGGCCGTGATTTCAGCTTCAACAATCAACATGTTTAAGAACCGGTTCGATGCTTTCATTGCAACAAACCATTCCCACTTAAGCATACATTTTGTGAACTGACCAAGCTACCTCTGTATCCTCACATCCTAACTTTAATGTTTTTTTTTACCTCCCTTTCCAAGCATGCAAACCTCCCCGCCAAGACATCACTACCATAGCCTACCCCATTCCATCCTGACCTGGCTGAAGTCAACTTGTACGCGTGGTGGAACCCTATATCTGCATGGTCACCTATGCATTCTTGTTTATGTATGTGCAGTTATATTTTTGTAAGCACTCTTTCTTTGTTTTTGAAGCATTGGCTTTTCGGTTAACATAACCTGTTAAATCACATATTTTTTGCTTGCTAGTTAAACATTGCTACTTGTTGATATAACTTGTTAAAATTTCACTCTTTTAGCTGCTTGTTAAATATTGCTACTTTTAACTTGATGTAGTACACAAATTTAATTGCTCCGGTTTTTGTCCAAGCATGCACTTTGTAAATTTAATTCCCACTGCGTAAATTAATTATGTTAGTAATACTAACTCCCAAGGTGTATACTCATGCTCACAGTAATGTTCCATTTGTTATTTATAGCATGTGTATTTTTTGCATGGTTACTTTTGCATGGTTTTCTTTTTGTGTCAGAGGTGTTATTTGTCGTAGATTTATATATATATATTGTTATGGCGATTCGACTGTCAAAATAAAGTTAAAGTTAAAGTTTTTCCAAAGTCTTGGAAGAGATGGCGCCACTTACCAGACCTCCCGCACCGGTATTTGGATCATATTTTGGCGTATTATTGTGGCACCAAAGCGGCAACAAAGTTTTAGTCACGTGGAAAGTGCGATTGTCGGCGATTCAGCTAAAAAAAAACAACCCGTGTCTACTAAACCAGACAACTTTAAACAAAACGATTATAGGTTCTCAATTAGCCTGATACCATAGAAAGGCGCATTTATTTCCTAAACGCTCACTTCCAGAAAGGAGTTGAATTGTTTGTAAGTGGGCCGCAACAATCGTTCCTTGCAACAATTTCGCAATGCGTGGTACCGAGGTCAATTGTTTCATAGGATTAACTTAAACATGGGATTACTTGCTTACTGAATGCTGGATTTCTCATTGATAGGGTTTTTTTTAACCTTCAGTCGAACATACGCATAGTGCTGCACCAAAGGTGAAATGTCATGGGGTTGCACCAAAGGGGAAATGACATGGGGCCGCGTTTTCGGAGGGGGGGAGAGCCGGGCAAGTGTGTGTGGGGGGCAATGCGCAGTACCGAAGTGAAGTGTTTCAATGGATTAACTTAAACATGGAATTGCTTGCTTACTGAATGCTCGATTTCTCAGTGATAGGGTTTTGTGGCAATCCCCAGCTCACCATGGCACCGCTTAAATGCATGGTATGTGAAGAGAAAGCAACAAGTAGGTAGCTATCATGCCAACGTTGCAAGGATAAAGTTCATGCTTATTGCCTAGACATGACAACAACGAATTTTGACAAAATGAACAAAAAAGCCGAAAATGAATAGAAATGCAGCAGCTGTATAAAAATCCCAAAAAAACTAACAATCTCGATGAGAGCAGTGCAAAAGCTCCTGTACCAACAACTAATGAAACACGTTCCAAACCGCAATTTAGTGCTGCTGATATTAACCCTAACGTGAAAGATTTTGACCTCATAAAAGAGAATTTTGATAGATTTAAAAGTGCTCTAAATTTTTTTTCGGATTAAGCTGACCATCAAAGCAAACAGATCAAAGATTTGGTAGAGGAAGTGCGACTATTACGTCAAGAAAACTGCCATCTCATGGCGGAAAACAAACAGTTGAACACGCAACTGACCTAACTGGCCCAAGATTTAAATAACTTGCTTTCTGCGTCCGAATTGGTCTGAGATAAACGGCATTCCACAGACCGAAAATGAATCAACCGATGACATTTTACGTGCCGTGGGGTCCACTCTGCATGTCACTATTAATCCGGGTGACATCGAAGCAAGTCATAGAATTAAAACCAGTAAACACGGGCCTCAACCAATCATTGTACGCCTGGTAAACAAAAGACTAAAAGAAAGATTAGTACAGAAACGACGTGAGACGACCACTTTTACTGCAAATGTAGTGAATCGTTCTTTTCCTAATACCACGCCAGTCTACTTGAATGAGAACTTAACTCCAACAAACAGGAAATTGAGGATTGGCTAAATCAATGTGCCAACAGCTTGGCTACAAATTCGTGTGGTTCACCCAAGACAATGTCTATATCAGGTTCAATGAAAACTCGAGAGCTATTTGTATACATTGTGAAGAACGCAATATTTTTAACTTGTCGTCTGATAGCTGAACTGGCACGCCCCCTACGGGTCGAGGTCAGGCGTCTGCTGTGACAAATCCTACCCCCCGGCAAGGAGGGTTACGATGGGGACAGCAATCTCGTCGCCTGTCTAATATCCCTTAATGACAGGCTTGCGATTTTGACTTATTGATAAACCATTTCCTTCTTAAATGGACACTCAAGTTTATCTCAACTACCAATGCTCTGTTCTATCCTAACCCTTTTGAAACTAGAAACCCTTTCGAAATGGATTCCTGTAATGACAATACCTCTTGCACTAACATTATTAAATCTAATGATAACCTACTGCATATAAATGAACTTTCACACAGCCAAAACCTGAAAATTCTTCATCTACCATAAATATTAGCTTACGGAAAAACTGGAGCGAATTTACTTCTGTGATCGAGTCTATGAAAATTTTATGGGATGTAATTATCATCACCAAAATCAATATAAAAAGCAATGAAACTAAATTATATTTTTTGTACAACTATGATACCACTTTTGTTACAAGACAACAGACCACTAGAGTTGGAGGCCTTGCAGCCTTCATTAGAAAAGATTTAGAGAACCAAATAACTGATTTTAAATGTGATAAGAATGATGGGATGAGAATTTTATTAAAATTATCGAACTCTGAAATCCTTATACTTGCTATCTACAGACAACCAAATGCCAGTACAAAAATTCTTTACTAATGAACTAAAACATCTACTTAAAAAAGAAGAAAATAAAATTGAGAATGTTTTCTTCATCGATATAAACATTGATATTTTGAGATCAGCTAAGCCTAAACACAACAAAGGTGCCACCAAAAATTACGAAAATCTACTTGCTTCTTTCGGCCTTGTCCGAAAAATTAACATGCCCACTAGACAAGAAATAATTTTTTTTTTAAAGTTGGTGGAATCATGTATCGATCATATTGCCGTTAAACCAAACTTTCGCGCTTCTACAGGCTTTGTCTGGGGGAAAAAATCGGATCATTATCCTACGCTGCTTAGTATTGAAAATGTCGTTAACAAACACACTGATGGAAAAAATGAGAAGAATGAAACTTATTCTTTTGATGATGCCAAAATTATTAAACTCATGAATGAACAGGATTGGCGTTTTCTGGACAAAATTGATGATGTGAACATAGCATATGACTAATCCACAAAATCATAAATAATTTTTAAAGTCAAAATAGATTTTTAAGTAATCATAAAAAAGAAATGAATCACAAAGCTAGAAAACCCTGAAAATGCTCAGATATTATAAATAAAATAAATGAAAAAACAACCTGTGGAAATCAATCGTCCCAAATAAAGCAAACATTTTGGGTTTAATGGACGAATACAGGAAACTGAAGTGAATAAATTAATAAACGAAGCCAAGAAAAGTCATTTTCAGGAGCTATTTGATGAAGGTCGTTCTGACTTTTAAAAAATGTGGGAAAATGTGAACAAAATGTAAACAAGATGTGAATTCTAGGCCGTCGAAAAGTAAATATTGACGAATCTTTAAATAAATCCTTTCACAAATTTGAAAGAAAAAAGTACAAAATGATTTTAACGTCAATTTTGCTAACCAGGTCCCAAAACTAAAAAAAAACTTCCAAAATCGCTTTGCCATCCTGAAGCGAAGCAACGCACAATTAAATAATAGCTACAGCCACAAATTAAGGAAACTACAGGAAACGTTTATACTGAATAAATCTAATACCAATACAATGGGAATATTTCACATGACTATTGACGATGTTTGTTCTATTCGAACAAATATGAAAAATAAAGACTCATGTGGCATTGATGGCTTCAAATTGAAACATTTCTTAAACAGCAAATTCAACTTATAAACTTATAAACAAAATTATTGAAACGGAAACATGGCCTTAACGTTTAAAATGCCAGATGCTGAGACCCATCTTCAAAAAAGGTTCCAAATCTCATATGAACAATTATCGCCCATCTCGCTGCTACCAACAAATAACAAAATAAATGAAAAGGTCTTTGCCGACAAAATTACTAAATAAAACTCGTCGTTGTCCGTTAGGCAATTTGGATTCAGAAGTAAAATGAGTACAGGCAATAATTTATAGGGTTTGGGAGAATTTGTAACTCTAAAAAGTCCCTATTGAAACACGTAAGATTCGTCTCCATTAGTTCAGTCCGAGTTTTCAGAGGGCGCCACGTGATCTATCTGGTAATTTTTGCTCATTTTTCAGCCCAAATCTAAAGTAAACTAAATTACAACTAAGCCAGGCTAAATAATAATTAAATATAAGCTAGTTTCGTTTAGTTTAGTTTAATTTTAGGTTAAAAACTGAGCAGAAATTCCCACATAAAACACGTGGTGCCCTCTATAAACTAAGATTGAACTAACGTCAATGTATCTAAGGCGTTTCAGTATGGATCTCAGTCACAAATTCTCCTCCCCAACCGTATAAATTCTTGGTACAAGTGACCAACTTAAAGCCATAAACGAGATATCTTCTCAGGCATTAAATGACGGAAAACTGGCTGGTGGCATTTTAATTAACTACAGAAAAGCCTTCGATACTATCGACCACGATATTCTGTTTAGTGAATGTGAACACATTGGGCTAGGTGGAAAGATACTCCATATTCTGAAAAGCTATATGGGCGATCGCAAGGTATGCACCAGAATAAACCAGGAAAACAGTGATTTTCTAAATGTTAAACATGGGGTCCCCCAAGGTTCAGTCCTGGATCCTTTTCCTTATCTACATAAATGATATTGAAAGAATTGTTACAAATTGTGACATTTTTCTTTTCGCAGATGATATTTTCCTCCTTGCTTGTGATCATGAATATGATAAACTAGTGCTCATGTTGCAAAATGATTGACAGAAAGGAGGTCAGCTCCTCCAAAACTAAAGGTTTTTCAGCAATTTTTAAGTGGTCGTGCATAGGTTTAGTTGTAAGCTAATAAAAACTGTTCTACATAAAGCTAGAAAATAAAGGTTTATGTATTTGTGAAGACCATGAATCAGGCTACATTTCTGTACAAAAAAACGTATACTAACTTGTTATTAGAAATTGTAAAAAAATCTTGAAGTTGACACAAGTTTGGTAGCGAAGTAGATTTATGGCAGAAATTAGATTTTTTACAAGGTGTTCACGCTGTGACCTACGCTCATTTATTTACAAAAACACTGAACATACTTTCAGCTATCCAGATGCAAAAGGACAAACAAAATACTCGTATAGTACTGAAGAAAAAAAAATAAAATGTACGCCATGGTAAACAACGAAAAAAGTAATTGGTATTGCAGAGAAGCCACCTAAGAATTAGGCAAATACCCATAGACTAACAGACTTGCTTAGACCTGAATCAGGATGTAGGCCTAGGAAATATACTTTTGTGGTGGGAACAAAACGTACCTGCTCCCCCCCCCCCAAAAAAAAAAAATCCAGTTATGTGTAAAAAAAATTCAAGTTTACATAGAAAAGTTTTGGCAAGCTATTCTGGCCTTGACCTAGCATTATTTATTTGCATTTTCACCTGCTACATAGGTTCAAATGCACAAACATCCAAGATAGCATAGTGTACAACGGTGTAGACGTTTTGAGCTTTTGAACCAAGACAGTAGGCCTAGGAAGAGTTATTGCATTTTTGCAAATGGCCTAAATAATACTTCATTGCAAGAAAGGTTTGCTATAAAACTAAAATGTAAGCATGAGCATATGCCAAGTTTAGTGTTGGCCCCACCTCACAAAAAAAGTTTTGTTAGGCCTACAAATTGATTATGGGCAGGGCCGTAGGAAGCAAATTAAAAGTGGCACGGCCTAACCAAATCAGTTTGGGGGTTTGGGGAAACTGTGTGAATTACCCCGGAAGTTGAACCGCGGAAGTTGAAGCAATTTCTGCGACGTAGTGTCTTATGGCTCTGCAGGCCATGTTTTGAACAAATGTTTGTTTTCTTTTCTTAGTTAAAATGTTGGTCACTCAACAGCAAGGGCGAATCTAAGAATTTATGGGGGGGGGTTAGTCAGAGAACATTTGAGAACTAAAAAAAACTTTTTTTGTGTGTACTTTTTTTAGTTCGCCCCACCGACTGGGGTGCATTTTTCAAACCGACAGTGGCTTTTTAGTTGATGTTCCCCACCCTTTCCTTCCAATTTCGGCCATGAAGCTACTGTGTGAAGTATTAGACTTAAAAGGGAAGGGAGCAAAGTTTTTTGTTTAGGTAAGCTGTTAATGTTTCAAATTACGTGAGGTCCCCAAAACCCCCCTTCTCTTGGCCAAGCTCATTGTCCTTCGTATTGCGGGGGAGAAGTTCTTTATTCATGGACTTATATGCTATCACACTACGTGGTTTATGCTAGCGAAAAAGACGCTACTTATCAAAGCTCGGCAGGAAAGCCACGCGCGTGTTACAGGGCCGCTTCAAAAGTTTGACGATAGTAGACGCATTGTGTGTGCTTGGAAAATCGTATTTTAATACTTGTGTTCTGAAAAGTGGTACGGTAAATGCCGCACCAGCCGTACCACTTCCTACGGCCATGATTATGGCCTAAGCTAGCCCTGGTTGATGCTGCCAACCTAAAAAAAAAAAAAACATGCATAAAATATGGACTCCCACACTGTTTTTGTTTACTTTACATTGTATAGCCTACTGCGTCATTTTTTTTTTGCTTGTGAGTCTCGAAGCAAACAACACAAGTGCCATGTCTTGCAGAAGTAAGAAGACCGTTTGCGTTTTTTTGCAGCCAGTTTGGAGCACAGTTCATTTCTTTTTGTCTCGTTTCAACTTTTGGTAGATTCTCCAGTTTGCAATCACCAACTGCCCTTTCTTGATAAGGTGCCTTACCATCAGTGCGTTCACCAATCAAGGCAGCAATAACACTCTTCATGTATTTTTCCCTTGATAGAGGTTTATACTCATTGTCGATGTAACCAGGATCGTTCTTGTACATTTCTTTTCGTCGTGCAAGTGTCTGGCAATACACAATATAGGAATTGGAAAGTAAACGTGACCAAATGTTGAAGAACACCTTCCTGTACCACTTGTACGAGCGCCGTTCATCTTCGTAAGTGTATATCTTCTGGTCCGCTAAATCAACGCCGCCCAAGTTTTTGTTGTAAGTGTCGACAGTTTCTGGAACAGTAATACTCTTCCCCCGCCGAGTGACTTCTATACCAGCTGCAATGTTGAAGGTAGAAAGCAGCAAAACAGTTTTCTTCTGGGATTTTTTTCCCCGAAAGGCTGAGCATAGAAGTTTGCCAGAACGCTGGTGTAAAAAAGTCTCCGGTGCAAGTTTAGCAGCTAGAACGTCAACAGGATTTTTTTTCTTGTTCCTTCTGACTGTACCGATCAAATGAGTGGCTTTCTTGAACAAATCCTTTGCTAGTTGAATAGATGTGTAAAAGTTATCCACAACAAGAACGTACCCCTTGTGTAGAAAACCTTGCATCAGGTCGAACACTACATAATAACTTTGACCAAATGCACTTGTTGCAGTGTCACATAATTGACAGACATAACCTGAAGCAGATTCACACTAAACCCACAATTTTACACCCCACCTGTGGTGTTTTTTGTTTGGAATGTACTGAATAAGGCTGGTTCTATTTTTTAGACCTACCAGGCTTTCATCGACGCTCAAAAAATGGCCAGGTGTAAAATATTTACTGGAAACTATGTTTGTGTGGTGGAAAATAGGCCTGATTTTATAAAGCCTGTCAAACATGCGATCGCCACGTTGAGGAGCTACAGAATTGTCTGTAAAATGTAAACAACGATATTAAAAAAAAAAATGTTTCTCTCGCTATTATGTCCGAAAATCCAGGCGTTCTTTGCAAAGCATCTTTTTGGTTCCAGTAATCCGACATACTAGGTTTCCACACTAAACACATGTTGAGCAGAAGGCCTAAAAGTGTTCGCAATTTATTGACCGTCATTTTTCCCGTCGAACAAAACCACGAATGCAAAACCACGAATGTTTTTGAACGTTTACTGGGGTCGGTCGTCGTAAGATTTTCGTAAGCTGCCTGCAACTGATCACAATATCTATTGGATTCAGTACATATCATGTTCATTAGATCAACAGTAAAAAAGAACAAAATGAAATCCAGAGGCTTTATGCAGCATCTTGGTACATTTTCAGGCCCAGGAACTGCCGAAAATCGATGTTTTGGTCTTTTGTTTTCAGTTTCATCCGTCACAGTTTCCCACACATCGGCACCCGGACGATCGTCGGCGTCACTTTCACTCCCGGAATCACTTGAGGCCATGCTACTAAAATCGTCATCCGACGATAATTCTGGTTCATTAAATAATTCTAGGTACATTGCCTGATTTATCAGTGTTGAAGCCTTCAAAATCACTCGAATCATTGTCCGAATTTCCAAACAAATCCGCAAAATTAGTAGGAGGAGGTTGAGCTGGACTAGCGCTAGGAATTGTGTCGGCCATTTTGAAAAACGCGAACAACCAGAGCTGCCAACAAGCGAAGGCAACGTCTGCTGTGATTGGCTGGCATAAATCACGTGACGACCTGAGGACCAATCAGATCGCGCGAATGGAAAGAACACAGTCCAAGCTTCAACACAAGCTTTTACATGATTGGCTAGCTCTTTTAGATTTTTTTTTAGACGCGTTTAAATTCAGGGCCGATATGTCGGCTCTTAGTGCTGTGGGAACGCGAAGTCTTCATCAGCGAAGAAAAAACAGTATGTATTACCAGGAGTGTAATAAACATTTTCCTTCACTCTAAATTCTGTACGACAAGTACTGTGATACTACCTGCTTTAAAATTAAAAACGTAAGTGAAGCAACGTATTTAGGATTCCAAATTGACTCACAATGGACCTACAAAAGGCAGATCGATAAAATTTCACAAAATTTACGTAAACTTATGCCTAGTCTCTATCACATCAGACAACGTCTTAGCATAAAAAGGAAAAAAAAATGATCTATTATTCTTGGATTGAAATCTAGATTAGATATGGCATTGAAATCTATCGAATTGCTGCTAACTACCACATAAATAGATTGCAAAACCGAATCATAAAAATTATTTTTAACGAATATGGAAATTTAAAATCTAAACAAATATACAGGAAAACAAAAATTCTAAAAATTAAACAACTTAGAAGAGATTTCATTGTAATTTTGAAACTATTTTAACTGTGACCTCAAATTAACCTCAACTATAAAGAATAACTATTTCAGGAAAACAGCATATCGATATGAAGTGCCTTTTGCTTAGAATCAATATGGCAAATGAACAAACAAATATAAAATTCCTACTATATTCAATGAATATTCAATGAATACTATTGAACTGCTCCAAATTGATGGGATAAATGAGATTAAAAATAAACTTTTCGATTACTTCTTGCTTAATCAAGAAAGCGATTAATATAGATTATAATATTAATATTACAGATAATATAGATATAGTGTGTATGTACATACACATAAATGTGGAATGTGTATTTAGTGATTATTATTGTTTTTGTACTTAAACTGTTACGTTGTGTTTATTTTTGTTTCTGATGCCTACTGTGGATTTATGTTCAAAATAGTACTAGTCAAGAAATAATGTGTTCTATTGTACCTGACTTATACGGCACACACAAGTTCACCATGAACTTCGAGCCGTCGTAGTAAACTACTTACTTACTTACTACTAGTCAAACACAGGCATGCGACTTTTCCGGGGCTGCACCAAAGAGGAATGAAACCGGGCAACATTTTGCCGGAGGGGGGCGGGAGAAGGGAGGCGGGCCAGTGTGTTTGGGGGGACACCGAGGGTGCCGCAGGAAGGGTGAGGCGGAATACAAACCCTACACTGCTGGAGGGCGTGAAGTGGATTACGGCGGCAGTCAGGGGACTAGGGACAGGGTCTGTATACCGCCCCGCCGTTGGGGAATGTCAGTTGGGGGGGGGGGGGCAGAAATTGAAAGCACCAGTTACTGTACTATCAAGACGAAACACCGGGAGAGGCTAACGCCAAGAAATTCAATCAATCACCGTGCAGCATGCACAGGTCCAGCTAGTGTAGATAAATGAAAAAGTTAATGTAAGCATCAGGGCAGTGGAAACAGTCTGAAGCTGGTACGGCCCTTTTTTTCCCTCGGAAGCTGGAAAAGGTAGTCAAAGAGTTAGGGAGAATTACCATAAATTCTAGATGTAATTTCTAATCTTACCAGTACCATTCACTTTATTTAAAAAAAATACACAGCAATGAGTGGGGCAGGGTGAAGGGCACCATTGTAAGCTAGGCCATATGGGGAGGAATGCTGCAGAGAAAAGTCCCAGTGGGAAGGAATACTATAAGAGAGATTGGGAACCGCTGTGTTACATGGCCTGGCATGATATTAGCAAGAGGAAGACTTAAGTACAAACAATGATGAACAAGACTACCACGTCAGAAGCAGTCTTTGAGTGCCAACAGGAAGTACTTTTATAGGACCACTGAGCTACATATTTGTGAAGTATTAACTGAGATACATAACGTGTTACATGCCCTTTTTTTTCATTAAACAGTTTATATTTAAATCCAATCGCCATACACATGTGGCTTTTTACTGATATTGGTACACATAATTTCCATTGTTGATACTAACAGCTTGGGTTCAACAATAGTGTCAACAGCTTCATTAGTTGATTCAAAAACATAATCCTCTGTGTTTTACGTGGTGTGTTACTTTTTGTGATTGGCAATCGTAAACTATCCGCCTAATTGCCGCTAAAGTTAACCCTCTTATCTTCAAGCCCATTTCAGGTTTCCTCACTGAAAACTGCCACGAGCAAAACATAGCCACCGTAAACTTGCTACATGCCTCAGTAAAATAACTATGCGTTCTCCGGGTATAAAAAATTGCATACATAATAATTCTGTCGCTTCCGCCAATAAGGGGGTAAGTGCCATTTCGACCAAAACTGGTATTTTTGTGCTGGCACTTGCTCCGTTATTACACGCACCTTTAAGTGAACCAAAAAAGAAAGTTGCATGCTTCGTTTCCAGCTATAGCGTTTTTGCATTTGGCACCGCTAGGTGGCGTTAGCTCCAATGGTTTTCTAACAAGCAATAAGATGGTAAGTGCCATTTGCCACTTGGTTCTTGCAAGCAGTAAGGGGGGTAAGTGCCATCTTTAAACAACGACAACAATGGCATCCGTGCAAGACAACACCACACCAAATGTTGGATAAACATTGTGTAAACACAAATCAAATCAACAATCTCAGGAGGGCTCCAATCTTCAAACGAGGAGTGACTGGAAGATTAAAACAACGCAGTGTCAACCCCAAAAAAGAGTACAGATGGGCACTTACCCCCTTTTTAATATATTACAGTAGGCACTTACCTAGTTATTATTCTGCATTTTGTATAAAAACATCAATTGCATTTTTTATTGATTTAGTGGAGCGTTAGTGTTATCCTAGAATAGTTGTTAATATTGTAATGCGTAAGTCTGCAGGGTTACTTTGACACTAATGCGTAAATTTATGACTTAAATGTTTTTTTTCTCACCTGAATAATTGACTTTTTGGCACTTGCCCCTTTATTGGCGGAAGCGACAGAATTATGTTGTAAGTTATTGCATACAAATATATTAGGAACCATCGTATTACGTTTACGTAATTTAAAAAAATTGTTAAGTGAAAAAACGTAAATGCGCTTACGAAAATACTCAACTTGCAGTACCCAGGAGACCTTGCAATGATAACATCCACTGGTTATTCTTCCATTACAGCATCGTTTACTGCTTCCGAAATCTTTTTTTGTTTGTTTTTAATACCGTATAAATAGTTTAAAGTTGTTTTAAATCCCCAGTATTCACGATCTTTAAAAACGATCTGTTTTCGGCCACCATCCCATTCCTAGCCGGCTTTCCGTTCGGAGATGTGCACGTGCTAGCTCCAATGGCTGTGACTTTGACTCGCTTTGTGTGACGTCACTTGAGACTAGGCCGCATTGCTGTAAGTGGTCACGTAAGGCGAACGAACCAATCGTTGCTTGCGATACTGACGGCGTTTCAATAACGTCGTTGAAACGGAGCAGTTCATTCGAGGAATAAAGGCAGCGATGTCGACGTTGACGTCATTCAAACAAGGCATGGAAGTGGAGATTCCCAGCGCTCTAACACGACCAATATGACAGCCGCGCATTGCTTTGTTGAGGAGTTATGACAGCTTGAACGAAGGTCCATTTTCACCAAACAAAAGCAATTGTAACGTCTATTTTGACAATACTACTAACAAAAACTTCAGTTAAGGTAATTAAAAGATGATATTGAATTAAATAAACCGAAAATATACGTTTCAATCGGAAAATTCCAAAAACAAATCCAAGACAATGACCACGATCTAGGCGAATTTTCGATAGTCTGTGTTACTGGAGTTGGAAAACGTAACCGATATCTTCCTCAGGCACTATGTTATAGCACAGCCACCTACAGTAAAGACCGTATTATCTTTGCCTCCCACAATGCTCCGCAAAACGGCGAATCAAATAACGACGCGGCAAGTTTGCCAAGTGGCATCATCTGTTGACAGAATTTGGAACCGTGGTGGGTTAGTTTGAAATGTCGCCGCTTGGTGTAGAGATGGCAGCACCTAGCAAACTTGCGCTTCCTTCTATGTCAATGGTTGATTTTACTTGCCTAATTTGTCTTGATCTGATCCGGCCTTTACTGTAGGTGGCTGTGGTTATAGCTAACAAAACACTAGATAGTCCCAGCCCACTCGAAATTGGATCACAAACTTGACCTCCGATATTTACAAGGCAGGTGATCGGCCTCCAATATTTACAAGGTAGGCGACGGGTTAGGGAGGCGCTGTTCGGCCTCTGTCATCTGAAAGGCCGGTATTCCATTTCTTTCTCAGACGTCCTCGAAATTTGTCATGCATCAGAAATCAGATTGCTGGATTAGAAGGTCCCTGCATATTCATCAGCACGGCCTTCTCTCGGATGTGGTGTTGAATAGCCAGGGATTACGGTCCTCTCATGTGCGAGTCTCTGCTTGAGTTAGACACAAGTTGCGTTTCAGTCCCTTCCCTGTTCACTCTAATTAATTAATGCACCAATTTCGAATGGACGGGGACTAACTAGTGTTTTGTGTGCTATAAAATAGTGCCTGAGGAAGATAGTTGGCTACGTTTTCCAACTCCAGCAACAAAGACTATCGAAAATTCGCCAAGATTGTGATCATTGTCTTGGATTTGTTTTTGGAATTTTGCATATTGTGCGTCGTATCTAAACTTCACTACGTGAAATACGAAAAATGGAACTCGGTTTATGTGTTCAATTAACAGTTGCGACGGCCAGTGCAGAGGGTACAAATTATAGCTAAAAGTTCACCTCTGCTATTAGCCACTCCACTCTTGGCAGCGATCTTGTGACTGGAGCTAGAGCTGAGATGGTCAATGAATCCAGAAAATGTTTGGTGAAAGCATTGATGCACAATTGTACATTTTTATTTTTGAACCATGGCAGCCCTGGCTTAAAAAAAATGCATGTGCACGCTCTGGAGAACCACTTGATTAACTCTTAGCAGCGTTGGTGGCAAGAATACAGCACATTTTACATCAAGAATTGTTAAACCAGTAGTATATGCTTATTATTACTATCTTTTATTTAATTTTTTTCTTCTTTCGTCTTAATGCAGAGCAAAGCTTGACCAATGCCACTTGTTAAAGGATCAATTCCGGGAAATGTGTGTATTGTAAGCTATGAAGAGAAGACAGAGGTTGACTGTTGGTTGAAACAAGAGTTTGGTAAACGTAGTAAACATTAACAGTCACATGAAGGCCGTTAGCCCAATATAGTTTATAGTAGAAGTTAACAGCCCTGTAGCGTCTGTGGCTGTCACTCTTAAAGTGGCACTATCACCGATCCAAAACCGTTCTCAAATACCCTGGTGCCATCTAGTGACCGTGATATTGTTACAGGTTGCTCTCAGGTGCACGAGGATGTGCCAAATTTTCATTCAATAATTACGAAGGCTCGTGGCACGTTTGTTCCGTAAAAAGAAATGACATTGCGCATTCCTTCGCTTGATGCAAGATAATACTAGGTATGCTAGACGTTGCCAGATTCTGCCTACTTTCAATCGGTGATAGTGCCACTTTAACAATTGTAAAATCGTAATAATACTACTTAAACAATAACTGTCTTATAGTTGTGTGAATTGTATTCTTACGATTGTTTCGACCAGTCTTGATTGTAGCCATGCCCATTATTTGCTGAAATGCAAACTCCTAATTAAAATATCGTTCCAACAACCCCAGACAGTGACAATTGGCATAGTATGTTAATCTGAATCAATAATGACTCGTCTAACCTAATCTATAATACCATCAACAACACTACGACATCATCAGAATCAAAACCACATCAACAGAAAAACATTTCGGGAAAATTGTTGTACACGTCTACATAAGGCGTATATGTTGATTAACATTGTGCACAAGGTTTTATTGAGCTAAGAGCACATTACCACAATTGCTGTTTTCGCTGTGGGGGCATTCCTGCATACAGGTTCAGCATATGTGCTGGCCTACCCGGACTCGATTCTTTGCACTGGTGCGGATAGTACAGCCTTCCATGCGACTTAGATTGTGCGACTGACGGTAACTGTTTGGAAGTACCTTTTTACTCCCACCCCCAAGAGCTCCTACGTTTGGCTTATTTTTAAAGGCATTGTTACACAGCTAAAGGGCTTATCTGCACCATGTAAATGTTTGCATTGCTCTTCATTTGATTTTAGTCCCAAGTCCTTGCCACCATAGGGAGGTAGCACAGAGCACAACATACCACTCTTATTCTTGCCACTCTCTTCATAGTTAACAGGCTTGTCTGCATTATGTACAGTACGTTTATGTTCTGTTAAATGCCAATTGTGCTTAAAAACCTTGCCACATTCACAGTTAAACGTCTTTCCACTGTGTGTACGTGCGTGCTGAGCTAAGTTATGTTTATTTTTGAAGGCCTTGCCACATTCCTTACATTGGCACGGTGTCTCTACACTATGAACCGATACATGCTGTGCTAAACTCTGTTTATATTTAAACACCTTGTTGCACTCTTCGCATTCGAATGGCGTTTCTCGACTGTGTACCATCATATGCTTTCGTAAAGCTGATTTATTTCTAAAGGCTTTTTCACACTCTTTACAGTTAAAGGGCTTCTCTCCACTGTGCATACGCATGTGTTCGGTTAAATGCGGTTTCTGTTTAAAGACCTTGCCACATTCTTCACACTCGAATGCAGACTCTCCACTGTGTACCACTACAATGTGTCGTCTTAAACCAGATTTATGTCTAAAGGTTTTGCCACAATTTTCACAGTTAAATGGCTCCTCTTCACTGTGTGTACGCTTGTGTTCCTTTAAATTCCAGTTCTGTTTAAATGCCTGGCCACATTCTTCACACTCAAATGGGTTCTCGCCGGTGTGTTCAAGAATGTGCCGTGTTAAACCCACTTTATATTTATACGTCTTACCACATTCTTCACATTCAAATGGTGTTTCTCCGCTGTGTACCTGCATATGTTGCGTCAAACCCCACTTTTGTCTAAACACCTTGGCGCATTCTTGACATTCAAACGATGTCTCCCCATTGTAGTTCACATTATCCCCGAAGGCCATTCAACCGCGTTTCTTAAGCCATGATGAAGTCGTACGAGAAATCTCTTCTCGTGATGAACCAGGACCGACTTCTATAATGACATTGGCCAGGAGGTAAGCTGGCAGTACCTTCCTAAAGCACCGAACAGAGCGAACAGAACGCACCACTGTTACAGACAATTTGGCTCCAAACTTGACGTCGCGCGTGCGCAGTGATGTTGCGTCAG